>VDFB02068940.1:0-29417 GCA_007258455.2 Sequoia sempervirens | reverse complement strand
TTATAATGGAACTATGGTAAAACTTTGACAAAGTATTATGTGATTCAAAGTGTGTTTGTGACCCTTGGATTCAAGAATGTGTTCTTGAAAAATGAAACTTTTTGTTAGAACATAATGTTATAATGGGTGATAACCTTATAACATTTATATATTATTTTAATATAATGTTATAAAATCTTAGATATGTTATATGTTTTATTAAGCTTATCCCATTTAAAATAATTATATTTTAATAAATATTAGATTATTAATTATTTATAAATGGTAGATTTGAATAGGTATGATTAATACCCCTTTAGGTATTTTCTCACCTCCTCTCCTATATTTAAATATGTTCCCTCTCATTGAGAGGAGGATAGGAATTTGGAGATTAATAGTGAATTCTATCACTATGCACAAAGGGTATTATTGGCCATATGAAAGTAAGATGAAGTGTTTCCCCAAGTTTTATCTATATATTAATAGACCATTATGTAAGGTTTTTATAATGAAATGATTCTTTATGGGGTTTTTTTATCTGGAAAGGTTTTCCCCAATATATATTATGTAATATGTTTAATATGTGTATCTTGTAATTCTCATTTTATCTATTTAATATTTATTTATAACAATGACCAACCTAAGATCCTAAATTAAATAACAATTTTGATGTTTACATTTTTAGAGATTTTTCCATTGAATTTGGAAAAAACTATATATCATTAAAAAAAATATGCATTTTTTATACATTATGTTTTACAAGAATAAAACTCTAGCATGTAAATGAAATGGGGAATTATATGGACCTATGTGTACCATGTTTGATCGTCATTTTTTTGTGACATGTATTTTATGTGTATTTCACTATGTGGCCATAGGAGATGAGGGCTCTACATTAGGATGGAGGAGATTATAACAACACATCCACTTGTATGGTGAGATATAATGTGGTAATGTGAAGTTAAGATAAAATATTAATTCAAATGAATGGGAATCACATAGTTAAAATATTAACAAGAGTTATCCATGAGATTCTTTTGTATGCCTATGAGGATATGTGGAAGTACCATGAAGGACATTAAGAAAAAATAATATTTTTATTGAGGACACCCATTATAATGGGAAATACTCCTTAACCTCCATGTGTCTCTATATACCCATGATGGCACTCCATTTATAGAACTTATAATAACCCTCTCCTCCTTTGTATGTTGGATTGCATTTCCAATGTATGTATGTGATTCCTTGTTATATGCTCAATTGATGTGTTCTTCTAATCTCACATGTGTATCTACTCATATACATGTTTGATTATCCCATGTGTATCCATTGATGGTGTTGGTAGAACCTATGTGTGTGTAGTGTAGAAAAATGTATGTACCTTTACATTCTCACACTATTAAATTTGCATCCCCTTAATTAATTGGACTTAATTAAGCCTTTAATTGGCTCAATTATCCATTCACAAGCCTAATTAATTTAGTTTTCTAAAAGGGAAACCGCATTTAATTAATGCATACACTTAATTACACATCTTGGAAAATGTGTCTTAGATTTAGGGCCTATGACCCATTTGCCCAAGGGCGAATGGGTCCTCCTTAAGTCCTAGATCCTATTTTAAAAATAAAAATTGGTAGAATTTTAATGATCTAAATTCAAATTGTAAAGGTTGGCTTGTGGTGTTTAATTGTCACCTAGGTAAATAAGGAAACACCTATAAATACTAGGTATTTTTATCAATTCAAATCTAAGGAAAAGTCTGACATTAAGGTAACTTTCACAAGAGAAAATATTATTGTCAAGAGCATTGAAGAGAAGATTTATCAGTCATCTATAGTAGCATTCAAGATCCTAACATGATGTCAAAGTTTATGTGTGTCCATGCATGTCTTTGGAGCTAACATTATGATGTAGGTTTCAAGTTTCAAGTAGGTATTCAAGCATCAAGATCTATCAAGCAATCAATCCATTTCATGCCAAATCCAATCCTTAGAGAGATGTGTTAGACTTTAGTCCTCTAAGGGAAACCATTAAAGGGTTTGGTGAGTTGTAACGAGTCTTGTTCAATCATCATTCCTTATATTTTATCATTTTTTAATTATCAAGGTTTAATTACCAAACCAAGGTTTGACCAAGGAAAACCCTTATTCATCCAAAAATAAACATTTATCCCTCTCTTTGTGTGTGTAGATTTGCAGGTGAAGAAGGACTAAAATTGGATCAAAAGTGCAATTTTACAAAGTTGTCAAAGTTTTCAACATTGTCGTCAAAGCAGAGAAACTCAGATCTAGAATTTATTTTTGACTTTCTTGTAGTGAAACTTGGGGAAAATAGAAGCTTAGATCTTGCACTAGAGGATCCCTGTAGTTGAGAAAAATCCATGTACAAAGACCCATTAACCCTTGGGCAATGGAGTCCTTGTAGGACACTTAGAACCCACTTTTTTGGGTAAGTTTGTCATATTCTACACTTCCCAAATCTTCCTACAAACTGGTTTTTTTGTTTGTGCTATCCTTAAACTCTACATTTCAAGTTTTATATCACATAATTGAATTCATTAAGCATTTTATTTGTATCTCCCAAAAGTGCATTTCAATCATATTTTACCATTTTTTGTCATAAGGAAAACAACAGATCCTTCCAAACAGGGTTGACTCACCTAAAGGTTGAAAGTCAATCTTATCCTTGGGAGATCTCTCATTCTAATGAAAATAGAGAAGGTGCAAGTGTGTTTAAACCCTCACATCCGCCCCCACTTAAATGTTTCTATGTTTTAGTTTTCACTTAACATATTTTATGTTTGATGTGATTGGAGTGTGTACGCATGGATTGGTGAGTGTGTATCCCTCATGTCTACTTTTCTTGGAAACTCTACATATGGTTTGTAATTGTGATTGGTATGCATTGTTCAACCACTTGTTTGGAATGAGTATTATTGGACTACCTGGTCAATTGTCTCCTAGTTCAAAGGTACGGGCCTAAGGGTTCCACATGTTTGGGTCATGTTGAGCCACTATTGGGGCTCATAGATCTTTTGGAGCAACTTGGAGAATGTCCAAGGGTTTCATGACCTTGTGGATGTGGTAAATATTAATTTTAAAATCTTAAATACAAAAAAATAAAATTCAATACATTTGAGTCCTTATTTATAAATGTGTAAATATGATTAGTGACAATTGCGATTTGGATTATAATCTACCCATATTTGAGGTATTTTGGATGTGAACTCTATCATTTATATGGGTATTTTATGACCTTGCACTCAAATGTCAATTGTATGTGTCATGAAATTCTCATGTATAGTTATGTGGTAGAAACATGATTAGAAATCATGACTTATTTCGACTTTAGAAATAATCATGTATTTATCATAATCATGAGTATTTACTTGTTTATGAATGTGTTTTGTAATTAGAGGTTTCAAAACTTTTACCATCTTGAGTAGATATATATTATTTGCATACCTTGTCCTTTCCTAGGCATGTGTAGACCCATTCAAGTATGGGAAATTAGACATTGAGTTCTTTTATTTATTGGAATCCTTAGGCTTTTCTCATTTAGATGATAAAGAGATTGTATGTATTTAATTGCTTTAATTAGGCCATTTTTTATAGCACACAAAAAATGAGAAATTTATACCCTTTTGTTGTACTTTTGGACTTACCAATTTGTACTTTTTAAACTATATCAAAACCCCAAATTTTTATAAAAAAATCCTATCATAATTTTGAATTCTAGTTTTTATATATAGTTTGTGCAACTTCATCAAACATTACAAACACCTAGTTGTTTAGTTGCAATTTTTGAAACCCTGTGTGTAATTTACAATTTGTATTTCATCAAAACTCTAAAAATTTATATAATAAATTTGAGTTAAAAATTTTGGAACCCCACATGTAATTTGTAGTTTACACAACTACATTGAAGCTCCAAAAATCCATAGTTCCTAAGTTACAAATTATAGAACCCTGCATACAACTAGCAATTTGCATAACTACGTTAGAGAGCTATGAAACACTATGTTTTCTATTAAAATATATAGTTTCTAAGTGAGGAATCAATTGGTTCCATAAATATCAAGATGTATATCCTAGGACAATCACAAATGGTGACTCTTATGAAATGTTTGGAAAAAGGTTTAGGTCCAAAATAATTTTACTTATTTATTGTGCCTATTTTTCATCTTTTTGGTGCCTCTTCTAATTTCTATTGTGTCCTTCATTTCCACATTTCTTTTTAATGCATTTTACCCTCCATTTTTTTCCTATTTGTTATGATTTTTAATTTTCCATTTAGATCTTTTAAATAAATACATAAATATTTACTTTAAGGAATTAAATTTTTTTATTTATTAAATTAATGAATATCTAACAAAATATTTTATTAAATTTTTGAAAGTGAACATTATAATTTGAAAATAAAGTTAGCATTCATAAGTTCATATAATTATAGTAATTAATAAAATAAAATAAAAAGAACATAATTATTATGCAAAATAACAATGAACAACACAAAGGACATGTCAATAATTAAATAAGGTTATAAAATTTTCATCAATAATTCATTGTCAAAATATTCCGATTTGAGAGATCTATCCTACAAGAATATTGATGTACCGTAATCTCTAAACAAAACTAGATAAGTTTAATTTCATCACTAGTAACATAAGAGAAATAGTTGTAATCAACATTTTTCTTTTCCATTTTCAGTTTTATTTTATTAAGTGTTATAATACTATCAACTTATGAATGCCAACTTTATATTCAAGTTATAATGTTCATTTTTTGTAAATTTAATAGAATAATTGGGTATAAAAAATGACAATGAACAACACAAATGGTCTATTAATAATTAAATAAGCCTATAAATTTTCCATCAATAATTTCTTGCCAAAATATTCTCATTTAATAGATCCTACAAGAATATTAATATACAATAATATCTAAACAAAAATAGATAAGTTTGACATTTCATTGCTAACAACATAAGAGAAATAGTTGTAATCAAGCTTTTTCTTTTCCATGTTCATTTGAATAAATAAAACATAGATAATAAAACATTAAAGAAAATTTCAATGACACTTATTTGTAATACTAATAAAGTATCTTCAATAATAGAAAAGTGGTTCAAGTACAACAAAACAACTATGAAAATAAACTAGAAATTCAAGGTCATCCCTTAAAAACAAAATAGGTATATGTATTAAGGACATATATCATCCTTGCCTAATAATTTATATAAGCATGTTTTGATGGAAATATACATACTTCATAGGTATTATAACATCAACATAATCAATTGCCCTTGGCATGAAGCTTGATTGCTAGATCCTTACTAGGTTTTGGCATAGGATCACAAATTATTTTTTCATCGGGAAATATGAGAGACCATTTATATTTAGATACTAAATAGTGTAAAAATATAATTGTTTCTATCTTTGCAAAATCATAACCCGGACAAATTCTAGGACCTGCACCAAATGGTATAAACATATAAGGTGGAAGTTGATTGCCAAAATGAGTAGGATCAAAGTTATGTGGCTCCTTGAAAGCTTCCTCATCCCAATGGGTGATACCGTTTGTCCAGAATAACTGTTCGATTTTGACAAGAAGAATTGTATTTCAAAATTAAAAAATATGATCATTGTAAACTTGTTAAATTGAATACCCTATAAAATAGTGTAGAAACTAATCACAAACTCAACATACAATACAAATTTCTACTTCACATACTTAACAACAAGTTATTTTCTCTTAAAGAATAACTTGTATATAATTCAATTCAAACTTAGATAAATCAATAACACTACTTGTTTGGTTCCCCATTAAATTTTTAATATAAGTTATATCTTCTAAACACTCAAAATAATTATTCTTTTGTTGAGTAAGAGTGTTTGAAAAAGGAATGTGTTAGTTTAGTTAATATATATGTTTGTGATCAATGATTAATCATTTTGTTTTCTTATTTATGATGGATTAGAGTGTGATTCAAAATTTGTCAATATTAATTAAGTTTACAGTTTTATCCAAAAACTCCTACTCAATTCAATGGATTATGAAAACCCCATCTACACTAAATATTATGCTATTAATATTTATATAAAGCATGCTCTAAATATTTTATAAATATCGTGAAAAGGTTCATTTAATAGTATTATAACCTTGGTATTTTTCTATTCAATTTCATTCTATTACACTTTTTTAAACAATTTTTATTACTAATCTTTTATTCATCCATATATTAAAAAACATACCTGCCATCCTTTAGGAATTGTATAGCCTTCATATTCTACATCTTGAATAGTTGTCCTGAATCCACCAACTGCTGGAGGGATATAACGCAATGTTTCTTGAGCAACCTTCCATGTATATTTCATTTTCTGGATATCTTCCCATTGAAGAGGTTCATTTGGTTGTTTCACTGATAGAACCTCCATTTGTTCTATGACACAATGAAAAATGACAATTTATAATCATTTAAGAGGTTCATTTGGTTGTCTCCCTAATAGAACCTGCATTTGTTCTGCGAAAAATAATCATTTATAATTGTGTGAATCCAGTTTAAAGCACTGAATTTGAATTAAAAAAATTTCTAAAAACCAACCTTGAAGAATGTTGTGGTAGATTGGGGGGTTCAATGCCAACATTCTGACAAGCTGGGTAAGAAGAACAGCAGTAGTGTCATGGCCGGCAATCATGACCAAGATCATGTTATCTATGATCTCATCTTCAGTCAGGGGCATATTATTCTCATCCTCCATACTTAGCAAGCATGATATTAGGTCTTGGGTGGGAGAGGCTTTTCCTTGTTGCAGCTCTCTCCTCCTGGCTTCCAGAAAAATTGATAAATTCTTATATAAACGATAGCGAGCCTTTAAGCTTCCATGAAATGCTGTTCCAGGTAAGTTCAGGGGAAGAGACCACACACCCTTTAGAAGTGCAGTTAAATCATGTTCTAGAATCCTCCTCTCATTATCATCCTTCAGACCAAAGAGCAGATCACAGGCAACATAGAATGTAAGCTGCTTCATCAAGGGAGCCACTGTAATACTCTCTTTTCCTTCCCAATACCCAGCAAAATGTTGCACAATAACTGACTCCATTCTACTCAGGAATCTCTGCAGGACCTCAGGCTTCATGAATGAGGTGATGGCACCTCTCATTCTTTTGTGATCATCTACAGGCAGATCAAACAAGTTCTTGGGCCCAAGAAGCCTGCTCACGCTGGAATTCTGCTTGTTACTTATGAGGTTGTAATCATTGTTAAAGATAAAGCGGTTGCCTGCTTGCCCTGTGAGGACAACTGTGGGGCGGCCCATTAATGAGGTTTTGAAGACAAGACCATATTTTGAGACCTTGTGTTGTACCCACTCCTTGGTTCTGTGAGCTCTGTGTGCTCTCATGAATTGGAAGGTCTCCCCTATTAATGGAAGCCCTAACTTTCCAGGAGGAAGATTTTTGCCTCTTCCCCTGTTCTGAATCTTGACTGCCATGACAAATAGGATTGAAGCAACTAAAACAGTCCATAAGATGAGAATTAGTTCAGTGGTAAAGAGTTGAGAATCCATTAGAGCTTTCAATGGAAAGAATGAGCAGGGGAAGAGCTTATCTAATCGATGAATTGCATGAATTATTAAATAGAGTGGAGTATGTTTTCATGGACGATGATATTTGTGTATAATCGGACAAATGGTGAATGGCGTTTGAAATCAGAAGGAATTATAAAATAGATTGGAGTATGTTTTCATCGACGATGTTGTTCGTGTATAATCGGAGATTCGGACAAATGGTGAGGGGCGTTAGAAATTAGAAGGAATATTCTGTTGAGGTGAATGCAGGTATTACTTAGCACTTGTCGTTTGCAGATGTTTCGGTAGGATTGATGGTAAATAACGGAATATTGTTGTGAACTGAATGTAGTTTGTACCGCTTGGCGTCATATGTATGGTTGATGTTCCTACTTTTTTTCTATAAGACAAATTACTATTTGTTTTTTTTCAATGGATTTAGTTTGTTTCTTTCTTCTGCAAATATTTTGCATTTGTAAAAGCCAACTAAAATATTTTATTTAATGATAAATTGTGTGGCACAAAAATTAAAACCGTTTGTGATGGAAAGTTGAAAATTGGAGTAACAAAATGACAAAGCGTATGTGTAATATTTGTGATCTTTTTTTTAAGTTTTATTATTCTTATTTTGAAATTTTAATATTGTCACATAAGATTTACTTCGGTCTACTAGGCTTAGAAGAGCTAAATAAAATGTAAATGTTTGCGTTCATCTTTGTATGGTTAGAATAAATGGCTACAATGCAAATAATTATTGTTGTTTTTTTGGTTTGTATTATATTTCAACATGTTTATGCAAGGTGGATTTATAGACTTATAATTATTTTGCGTTTAGTTTGTTGTCTTCTCAATCTGAAAATCAATCTTAAGGAAAAAAATTGGGTGTAGGCATTAGTTTAAGGGTTCATTTCTTTACGAGTTTGACTAACTATTTTCCCTTCTCTTTTAAAGATCTTTGTCATAGATAGAGATACTTGTGCAATCATGTTTTGGCAATTGTTTGCTTTGTATAAACTAGAAGGTGGTGGATATGCTCTACTAGTGAGGAAGTCCCAAGGGTGTTTGCCTTTTTCTTTGATTTTGTAAATCTTAAAGGCAATACCAATTTGACAATGGACAACAAAGAGATTATATGTGTGATTGAAGTGAGTGTATTCATTGGGTCATGGGTGGTTTCTTTGCTTTTGTATGGAGGTTAATTTATGCATGTTATTGTTTAGGATTTGGGTATGTTTTTTTGACATACAATTAGAGCTCTTAGATTTATTTTTAGACCAATAAAATTTGGTTCTTGAGTTGTGGTGTTGATTGATGAAATGTGTTCAAGACACAAGAAAGAGACCAAGCACTTGAAATGCATTGAAGGAACCGAGGAGACGCTAAAATTATTTCATGTTGACATGCTAGATTATAATTCTATTGAGTCTATAATTAGTGGGTGTTTTTCATTTAGCACGCACTTACATTTTGAATGAGTTCAAGGACCCACAAGTGAGTTTTAACTTTTAAGCTGTTTGGTGCATGATTTCATCACTTTACATTTAAGATTGAACTTATGTTTGAAGATTGAACTTTTAAAAAGATTCAGTGTTGGTGATACATGAATGAGATTTTTGTATCCTTGCAAACTCACCTCTTGGATCTTGCTATCCAAAGTACTATAAATGATCTACAAGATGCCCCCAAGTAAAATTGAAATGTGTAGTGTTAACCTTGACAGTCTATACAATCAATCCTAATCAAAATTGGCCTACTAGTGTTCCCAAGGATGAGAATTTTCGGATTGGTCTTGATTAATATGAGAATAGGGCAAGGAATCAGTCTTAGTATTTTTGTAGTGATTTTTTTGATTGTTTGGTAGTTAATCAAAGCAAAGACTATTGAGTTGACTTTTCAAAGGCCTACTGATTGACAAGAATGACTAGGTTGGTGTTGATTTGGTATCCTGCATCAAAAATACTTGTGAAATGCGTGACTGTGGGCTTTGTACAGAGAATATTGTCAAAAAGGTTTTTAAACATTTTCAAGCAAATGCAATCAGCAGTTGGAAAGCCAAATTCTGTGACCTTTCCCTGCATCCTCCTTAAAAGCAAATGGGACGAGATATGGCACGGCTGTTTAATGGAGAAGGTAGAATAAATGTTGCAGGATATACACAAAATGGATTTATGGGCTCTACGATTTGGTGGGATTGTTGGGATTCGTGCTCCAGTGGGGTGGTCGTATGCCCCCGACTCAGGTTTGTGTGGACCGTAAGTTCCTCCTCCCGGGCATATTTTCTCTCCTTTCGTTATGCCACATTATTGTTTTCCTGAGTGTTTTTTCTTCTCTTAACGCCTCCCTCCATTATGGAGGAGGGTTCAAACCTCCCTCCGCCAATCTTAGCGGAGATGCAAGCAAAACCTCTGCCCCCGTCCCAAATGCGGATCAGCAAAAATCTTTCAAAGAGGCTCTAGCGGGGGGCAGCGAGGAGATTCCCAGCGTGGCTAAATTCATTGTGGCCTCTGCCTGCGACGACGATGGATCGACAAACGGTAAGTCTCCCTCTCCCGGTCCCAAGGACTTGGTTATTTCTCCAAATAAAGATCTAGAAACTGTTATATTCAATGAAACCTGGCTAGGTTTAAAAACTCTGCAATTTTCTTCATGGCCCTAGACGCCGGAAAAACTCCGGCCAGAAAATTCCTCGACTCTTGGTTCGCCAAGGTCTGGGGTGGTAAACTTGTCATACATGTGAAATACTGTCGTATGATCCAGCGCGACCCCTTTGTCATTTTTTTGGAAAACCAGGCCATGCAAATAAAAGTAATAGAAAAGCCCTATTGGAATGTGGGCCCTAAACTGGTGTCTGGCGGCCATTGCTGAGGAGATCATTGCCTTATCGTGTCCAAGGTGGGTCACAATAAAAATCCTCCCGCCGAAATTCTGGCGACTGATTCCCCAAGTGTTGGCTCCTATTGGAACTGTGATTAGAATCGATGAAACTAAAACAACTCTTCCTAATCTTGATGCTCGAGTTCTGGTTTCCTTAACTCCTGGCATCGAGCTCCCTCAGAACACTGTTATAAAAGAGGAGAAGGGTCAGGTAACCTGCCCCCTGGAAATGCTCGGTGGAATTAGAGCCTGTTATCTTTGCCATTTAAAGAGGGGCATATTAGAAAAAACTGCCCTCTCATCAAAAGAAAACCTAACTCTGACAACCCTAGTGAGGCTGTGGCTAATGGGAAGGAAAGCGGGCGGAGAGAGGTCACCCCCTATCGGTGCTTGTGAGACACAACTCTCCGAAGATCTTGGAAACAATTCCAACACCAATTTGAGATCCCCCCATCTCGTCCTGGGAGATATCTACTTCGCGACTGACAGCATTGTCAAGTCGTTGTCTAACAAAGTTGATGAGGTTTCAAAATCTCTGCAGATGGTAGTCAATCTGCAAAACCCCTTTGAAATCCTATCTCAAAGTGGTGATGTGATTACTCAGACGAAGATGGATGCTCCCACGCCGACCGTTGGAGAGCTCAAGAACACTGACCCTTCCACTATCAGGCAAGCCCTCTCCGTTAACCCTGTGGCCTTTGAAAAGCTGAACGTGCAACAGTTGGTAATAAGAAAAATCAGGCAAAGGATCCGAAGCAGTCTCTCCAACAGAGACAAGTGCAAAAACCCTCTTGTGACCCAAGATTGTGATTCTCAAACCCTTAAACCAATTGGTCCCTCTCCTTCTGGAAATGCTCCTAGCGAGAGGGTCGAAGTTAGGATTAACGATGTGGTTGGCTCCATAGAGGATGCTTCCCTACAACCTGATCCTCACAACTTGCGGGATGTTGGGGTGGGAAAGCCCTGTCCCCAAGATCCGCTTGGCCCCCCTCCTGGAGAGTTGCAAGGAAACCAGGTTGGTGGAGTTTCCCCTACCGGCGCTAATCAGACCCTTAATCATAGCTCCACCCCTCTCTTCGACTCTGCCAACGAAGCTCTACGACCCATGACTACTATTGAGCAAGCTAATATTAATCAGGATTTGGCTAGTAATAATTTGGCCTCTGCTGACCTGAGCATAGCTAAGTCTAGAACCCAAAAGGAACTACCCACCAAGCTACCAAAAAGAAACAAAAAAAATTTAAAAAATGGAGACTCTGCATTACCTATGGATGGTAAAGAGGAGGAGGAAGTTACTATGGGGCTAGAGACTATTATTCCAAAGCCAAGAAACGGCCCTGGAAGGCCAAGGAAGTATAGTAGCACCCCTCTAGGGACTAAGAAGTTCATTATTGCCAAAAACAAAAGGAGGAAAACAAGTATTGTTATTCAATCCCTAGCTGCAAAAAACCAAGAGATGGAGGAAAAATTTCCTAAATGTTGAGCCTTTCAAAAGTGGACTAGAGGACTCTCCCATGGTGACTGACAATGAAGTGTAATTGTATCTCATGAAACATCAAGGCCTGGAATCCCCCAATAGAAAGTACATACTAAGGAGGTTCCTGAATCTTCAAAAAGAAAAGGATTTTGTTTTGCTCCAAGAGACCAAGGCCACAGGATTCACTCTAGAAACAAACTTAAAATTTGTTTGGAAGGACTCAATAATGTTTACCACCTCCCATGAGAGAGGTCAGGGGCAGCCATTTTGATCTCCAACAATTGGGCTTAATGGGTCACTGGACATGGGTCGTCCCCCTACAACAAGTTGGGTTGCCTTGGACAAGGATGGTGAGGCATTTGGGTTTACCTCGATCTATGCCCCCAATGACTATAGAGAAAGGATCAAGTTGTTGTAGTGGATGTCCAACATGCATGAGATCCCCTGGATTGTGGGGTGGATTTCAATATGATTAAATAACTGACTTATCCTGGAAGGGCAATGAGAAGCGCTTCTGGCTAAGAGCTAAAAACAAGCTTGCTCTATTAGACCCTCTGGCAGGCAATAAAAAGGATTCCAAAGGAATCTAGTTCACATGGTGCAACAGTCAGAAAGGAAACAATAGAATTTATTACAGGCTTGATCGGATATATGCCAATAAAGACTTTTTTTCCTTCAAACCAAACAATGAAGGTATCTTGATACAAGTTTACCCATATACACTCTCAAATCACCATCCAATTATGGGCACTTTAATATCCTCTAATATAGGGCCAGAAAGATCAAAGAAGAAAGATGGATTCATTCTCAACTCTAGCCTTTTGACAGATATTGATTGCCAAGATGCCATCTCTTCACTTAGAGAAATAAATAAATGTATGTTAAAAAATTGCTCCCATATAGAGAGATGGAACATGCACATGAGGGGGTGGAAAATCATCTTCCAGACTATTGGCAAGAAAAGAGCCTTGGATAGGAAAAAGGAGGAAAACAAACTCCATAACTGTGTCTTTGAAACTGAATCAAGACTTCAAGAATCTCCTGAGGATATCTTGCTCTGTGATAGATTGGTCTGGGCCAAGAACAAGCTAAGGAAACATCAAACTCACAAAATCCAGGAGCAGAAAATAAGAGCAAAGCTTAACTAGCTCAAATCCAAAGACAAAGGCTCCAAGTTCTTTTTCAACTACATTAGGGAAAAGAACCTGAAGGAACAGATATGACAAATATGGGATGGCTCATAAATGCTTTCCTATTACGAGAAGATACCGAGTCAATTCCAGTCCTACTTCAAAGAGCTCTTCACATCAGAAGATGGGGAGGAGACTAGCTTAAAGGAAAGGGCCATCATAAAGAACCTCATTCCAAAAATGATTGTGGGAGAAGACCTTGCCATGCTTGATGCTGAAATTTCAAAAGAGGAGATCAAGAGAGCAATCAAGTCAATGAACAATGATAAATCTCTAGGCAGCGATGGGTTGCCAATAGAGTTTTATAAAACCTTTGAAGAATGGATCTTTGAGGATTCACTACAAATTTATAAAGAAGCCCTTGGCAAAGGGACCCTTGTAAAGGAGATAAACAGAGGTGTCATTAAGCTAATCTCAAAAGGCGGTGACAAGGCTCAAATCAAGAATTGGAGACCAATTACTTTATTGAATGTCTCCTATAAGGTTCTAGCCAAGGTGGTTGCTCTAAGGCTGGTTAATATTCTTCCAAAATTCATAACCAACACTCAGACAAGATTCATTAAAGGATGGTACATCTTAGAAAATTTGATCACTAGTTGGGAAGCACTTGAATGGGCCAAACAATTTGGCCAAGATGTGGCTATGTTGTTGCTTGACTTTGAAAAAGCTTATGATCGAATAGAATGGAATTTCCTAAGGGCTGCCCTCCAAGCTTTTGGCTTTCCAGGTAACTTCTATAAAACAGTAGACACCCTTCTAAAGGATGCAACACAGGTGGAAGTTAATGGCATGATGTTTGAGGAAAAAACTATGGAAAGATCAATCAGGAAAGGTTTCCCCTTAGCCCCTGCCCTCTTCGTTATAGCTTTTGATGCTCTTTCTTACCTATTAAAATAAAACTCCTTCTCCCTAGCTATAAAAGGTATTAGGCTCCCTGACCAAAGTGAGCTAACAAATGTCCAGTTTGTTGATGACACCTCCTTCTTTGTTCGGATGGAACAATCCAATCTTGAGTCCCTAATGGAAAAGCTAAATTTGTTTTGTCAAGCCTCAGGGGCAAGATTGTCTAAACCCAAGTCTGTTTTTCATGGATGGAAAGAAAACCCCTGGATTGGTTGGATAGATTTGGCTTCCAATAGGGAGGCCCTAACAAGATTGTCAGATATCTGGGAATTCCATTTGCAGTCAACCCAGACCTCAAGGAAATTTTGGAACTGGGTAAGAGATAAGATTGATAAGAAGCTTGGAAATTGGAACAGACACTATTTATCTCTGGCTGGTAGAATACAGGTCTGCCAAAAAGTCATCTCCTCCTACAGTGTTTACTTCGCTTTGATGTGGTTCTTCTGTAGTTATCAAATCAATGAAATACAAAGAAGAATAAGGGAGTTTATCCAGTTCGATGGGAAGGGCAAAAGGAAGAGACACTCTATAAAATGGGAATGGTGTTGCATTGGGAAGCTCCAAGGGGGCATTGGATTAAAGGATTTAAAAATTCAAGGCATTGCTCTTGCCTCTAAATGGATTTCAAAGTCTCTAAGTGGCAATGAACCATGGAAGGTTCTAATCAGAAATAATATTCAAGGTGTGGTGCCTAAGCAAGCTAAATCTTGGAAGTTGTTACCCCTAAGTGATATCCTCCTCAGCAGATGTCCCATGGTTCCAGTAGGGTCCCTAGTTTTTAGAAGCATCTTGAAGGCTTGGAAGCTAATCAAGCATAAGGCTTGTCTTAAAAATTGCAAAATAACTCTTAACAATAATCACCAGCGTCAGCCTTTTAGTTCTCCATGGTGGAACCTTGAGCATAACAATAAGGCTCTGGCCTTGCTTCAAGGATGCTCTGCAAAAACATGGAACAATAAAGGTATTAAAACCTTTAAGCACATTCTTTCAAATGGCAGCCTAAAGCCCTAGAGTTCATTGTGCTTTGAATTCGACCTTCCTGCCTCCAATTTTAGGACCTTCTCTATTATTTGGGAGGCTTGCAGTGGTGCAACCCTACCACTAGATTTGGAGTGCAGTTTAGATCTTGTTGATGACATAGCTTGGCGTGATGGTTACAATGCTATCAATGTAAAAACCAAGAATATCTATAATGATTTGATTGATAGCACTCCTTTGATTAGCCATGTGAATACCTATTGGGGACTTAACCTGGATAATAAATAGTGGCAAAAAACCTTGTCCTTGGTTTGGCATAACACCATGGAGCCTAAAATGGCTTGCTTCAGGTGGCTCGTTCTTCTCCAGAAACTCCCAATTAAAATTAACTCTAATGATCTTGAAATGTGCAGTATATGTAGGGTTCTTGAATCTATTAAACATATTCTATTTGATTGCCTTTATGCTCAGGAAATTTGGAGACTGTTTTGTCACAGGTTTAAGGTTTGGAATTCTAATGGTAAAATTCTTTGGAAAAAAGTACTTTTTACTAATTTAAAAATCAATAAAGAATGCAATCTCTTATGGTATTGGCTAACTAGTGAAATAATGTGGCATATCTAGAAGGCGAGAAATGAAAATAAGTTCTTGGGAGTGAAAAGGGAACTTACTGAGTTTCATCGAAAACTCACTTTTCTCAATGTTGCTATGTAGGTCTCAATGTGTATAGAGATTTCACTTGTCAAATTCTTGCGCCTAGTACAAGAAGGAACAGTCACAATCAATAGGGAAGGAATGAAGAATGACCAGGCACTCCAATTCAATGGAGAAGACACTAAAAATTTTTGCAAGGTGCTAGAAGAGTTTCGAAGAGAGATCAATGGGATTTCCAACCAGGACGAACGAAGGTGAAGAACCTAAAGAAGAGACCATTCATAACTCTCAATTGCAAGCATACCCTCAAGAGTACAACATAGTTGTTGCCATAGCAGATGAAGGGAATGAGCAGTAATAATATAAAAAAAGAGCAACTCCTAGCGGTGCCTTTGTATAGGCAGTTCTTTTCTGTTCACTATTAGTTGTGCAGCGTGGAATCAGCCCCTTGTATAATGTATAAGCAGTATGGATAAAATAGATACATCAAAAGCTTCATTTTCTATGCCTATATAAACTGTTAAAAGTCGTCTCTATGTTGTAAATTGCATATGCAACATATTGTAAATGATGTTCCTACTATGCTTAATATAAAAAAAAAAATGGATTTATACTTAAAGCAAATGCAATTGGTAGGGTAAGTCCAAATTCCACAACCTTTATTGGCATCCTCGCCACTTGTGCCTAAATGAGAACTATGGCAGGGAAAAGCATAAAAGATAGAGGAGTTTTGTCAGATGTTGTAGCATGGGAGAAATGCATGCAAAAGTGGAAGTATTGATGAAGTTTAGAACCATTGAGGGCTTTTGAAATAGAGAGTTCAACATTATGATTATTATTTCATGTATAAAACACGAAATGTTGATAGGGAGGAAAACATGGGTGAACTTTCATTATTTTCATCAAATCTTTGCATATAGACACACATTATGTATTTAATGGAGGCATGATTTCTCTTTCATTTGATGACCCTTATGCAATGGAGTTCAGAAAGTACACAAGTAAAGGTTGGTTTCTTCTAAGGAAAATGATGATGTTCATGGACAACTAGGTGTTGATATGAATCATACAATGGGTAATATGAAGCTTCATTGTTTTTGGTTGGCTGGCTTGATTCCAGTATCTCTCATCAAGTGCTTTGTTACCTTACGGATTTAGTAAAAGAGCCCCAACTTTACATGATGTCTCAATTGAAATAACACACCATGGATTCTATTGTATAGGCATATTGTATGGTCTCAAAATAAAAATGGTGATTCAAGATATTTGTGGGTGTCATGACATGAAATTATGGGCATTGTTCAAGAAGTCAGTCCAAGTGTGTTTCACTTCAAAGTTGTTGATTACATAGGTGTGGGTACATATATCAATATTGTAATTGTGTGTAAGGGAAATATCCTCACCTTTAAGGAGGTTGATGAAGATGGCATGACATATTATTATAGCTCCATGGAAGAAAATGATGCCCAACAGATGCAATTGAAACACATATCTTTGAAGGTAGAATGTGGTTGTTAGATCATGGTTTGAATAGGTGATTCATGGATCAAAGGAAGATACAATGCTCACCTCAACAAAACTAATATATTTTTCTTTCTTCTAAAATTCAAGTTCTAATTACCTTTTTGTAAAAGTGACTTATGTCACTTATTGTAACCAAAAGGTTAGAAAATTAACTTTGTTTCCAAAAAAGTGATACATATCATAACTTAGTAATATTATTGTATTTCAAAGGTAGTTAGGAGGTAGTTATTGGGTAGTTATAGGTAGTTATGAGGATGGAATCCTATAAATACAAGGCTATTTCAAATTTAAGGGGGAATTATGCAAGAGAGTTCTTGCAACAACACTTCAAAACTCACAAGAAAGAATTTCAAAAAATGAATTAAACAAAGAAAAAATCAAAAATAAGAAAGATTGCTTTTATTGCACAAAGTCTCCTACAACACATAAAGTTATGTCCAAAATGAAATTACAATATGTGCAACCTTTTGGATTCAAGGAAACATCAAAAATTAGTTTCAAAGCTCTGATACAAACTAAAAAAATCATTACCGGTAAGACTTCTTCAATCACATAACTTACTGCATATTCATTCTTCTCTTGCTTGCAACCTTCATCTAAAATAACTATATCAAAATGTTCCAACAATCTTTCAAACTTATTTGTTGTAGAAGTTGAGAAAGCCAACTTCACAGACTCAAGATCCCTGATGCAAATAACCTGCACAGTAAAGAAGAGATGGAGACAAACAAGCAAGGGTGCTCTGAAAGCTAAAAAATGTATTCATCCGAGAGAGAGATAAATTACAATGATGAATCCTTATAAAAGGATATTGTGCAACCCTAAAATAAACCCTAATAGGTAGACATTTAATAATTAATATAATTATTAAATGTCACAAAATGCAATTAAAGTGAAATCTTAAGAGAGGAATAAAGGTAATTTAATCAACATGATTAAATTAAAACCTTTACTCTAACACCCCCCTTAAGATGAGCAAAAGTGCAGTTACAAACATGTGCAAGAAAGCAAAGGTAACTACAATGCAAGAAAGTAAACTTGGGTCCCGCAACAAGGCCTGATCAGGTACCCAATTACAACCAAATCTCTGTAAAGTGGAGAAATAGAGAAAACCTCATGGGAAAAACTCTACTCCAAAAAGAGATGAAAGAAATAAATGTACTAATAACAGAAGGATAGGAGGTGGATAACATAAGACCCCCCATAGACAGCTTCTATCATATAAGTACATGTACAATGGTCTCCATAGGAGAAAAAGAAAGAGACTAGAAGGCCCCCCCACAATGAAGAAACTCCTGTCACACATATGGATGCCTGAGGTAGAATCCAGAAAGAGATCCTGAAGCGGCATATAATATTCCTCCCCTTGGGAAGAAATGGATCCAAAGGACAATGTTGAAGAAACCCTGTGAAAAGAGAAGAACCAAGATGTCTCAAGATGTGTGCCATGATAGGATGTTGAAGAATCTCTCATTCGAACTGAAACAAAAGATGTCAAATCCAAACTGAACTAAAGACTCTGAACTACAACCTCTGAAATGCACAGATGATGGTGGGCTAACAATACCGAAATATGGCTGTCAACAAAGAGGAGCTGAAAATCCTCAAAGTAATCCTCCAAATCTGCAATATAGGACTCTACAAACAAAGACGAAATGCCTGCAAGATAAGAATCCCAAGTAGCCATGTCCGAAAGATGTATGATGTCCTGCTTAGCTGAATCAATAGGAGCCAAAGAAGAGGCAATATCAAACTGATCAAGAACAACAGGAGAAGATGCTGATACAAGTATAATCTCAGTCTGAAGAGTAGGAACTGTGAGACAATCCTCTGATTCATCAGAATATGTAAGGGTGTCTAAATACTGAAGTTCCTTTAAAGTATCATGATCAAAAGGTGTGTTATCTCTCCAACCAATGGGTACAAGACAATCTGAAGCAGGATCCTCTGGGAATGGAGAAAGACTTGGGTCTCCATAGATCTCCCAAAGACATGTCCAAAGTGAGGGAGGACAATCAATGCCCGACATATAGCCCACACAAGGTCAAAATCAACACTAGACAATATAAGTCCTACTATGTGATTTCTAATGATATCCCAAGCTAGTTTTCCTTGAAGTTGTTGGTTCGTGTAATGAGGATCATACAAATAAGGCAAATATTGCCACCTAAGGTGTAAGTATGCCCTTTGCCCATGACTCATATAATTAATCTTAAAACAACCTAAGGGTGAGTAGAAAACCTTATGATAACTCTTCAAATTAAAAATTGAGACTAACTAAGCTCAATAATCGAGCAAACCGTATCCCCAAAGCCATCCCACGTGTCGTAAATCCATTATCGCGTTGGAAACGCCCAAGTAATTGACAAAATTGTGAAAACACAAAATAATGAATAAAATGTACCTAGAGAAGATTCTATAAAAAGTGTATGGATAGATCTGAAAAGCTCTGAAATACCTTTCCAACGCCTATTCGTTTATGAAAAATGGAGTTCGAACGCAAAAGATAATGGGTTCCTGAAGTGAAAACACAAGTTCGACTTTGACCGGCAAAAAGACTACAAAACTAAGAAATCGATAAAAAGACCTCCATCAATTAGATCGGGCTCAGAACCAGCTTTCCAATGCCTATTTCCATTTGAAAATCCCAGCTAAAATGCCTGAGTTATGCCCAATTTTGTGAAGGTAGGTTGAAAGGTAAAATTCACTCTGCTGGCTAAGATCTTCGACCGGTCATATTGACTCCACTGTGGGTCGGGCGCGGTTGTCGGCAGCGCCCCCGGGTCACAAATATGACCACCGCGATTAGAATGAGCTTCCACGGGGCTTGTGCGCAAAGCGACCGGCAGCAAATAGCTGAGTCTCTACGGAGCCGACGAGGGTTGAGCGACGGCTCCTCGTCACTTCTGATGTGACCTCACGGAGCCAAGTAGTGGCCCATGAGGGTCGGGCTGTGGAGTGGTGGATGGGCCTCCTAAGCCCGGGCCGGCCAGGTGGCCGCCGCAAGGCAAGGTGGGTGGCCGAAAGTGGTTCCCTCAACCTAAGCGAAAACTAAAACCAAAAAATGGTTTTTTTAAAATAATTTCGACCTTTGAAAATCGCCCGGGGTCAGACGCCCCCGAGCAAAAAAATTTACCTCCTGCATCAACTATGCCCAAATAGGTCAAACCATATATGAAAATATGGGTTTTTGGCCGCTCTGAATCCAACCGTGAGGTCCGTTTGGGCCCAAAATGCACCCAAAAAATGGAGTAAGCTAGATCCACTCAAAATCAGCCAGAAAACTTCTGAAAGCCCTATCAAACCCTTGAAGCTCCAAATTCTTTAGAAATCGAACAGGAAGCAACAGTCTGGAGCTCTGATACCATGTAGAAGTTGAGAAAGCCAACTTCACAGACCCCGAAGATCACCTGCATGCAAATAACCTGTCACAGAAAGAAGAGATGGAGACAAACAAGCAAGGGTGCTCTGAAAGCTGAAAAATGTATTCATCCGAGAGAGATAAATTACAATGATGAATCCTTATAAAAGGATATTGTGCAACCCTAAAAGAAACCCTAATAGGTAGACATTTAATAATTAATATAATTATTAAATGTCACAAAATGCAAACTAAAGTGAAATCTTAAGAGAGAAATAAAGGTAATTTAATCAACATGATTAAATTAAAACCTTTACTCTAACATTTGTTATCAAATTTCACCTTCAACCAACAAATACAATGTCTCAAAACATCTCCCCGAGAAAAGCTACGCCCAAACTTCACACCCACACAATCTAGAAATGAAAAATAAAAAAACAAGATAGTTTTGGAAACTCCTTCCAACAACCACTTTCTCCACAAATTTGTAATTCCTCCATGCTCACAACTTGGAAAATAAAATAAAAATTCATATAATAAAATATTAAACACTCCAATGCATGTTTACACCACTTCTAGGAATACGGGTCATGAATTGTCAATAACAAGATTCTCCATTCCTCATAATTAATTCTAATTTTTGAAATTTCCAACCAACACATTATGGGTGTCCCACTTTTCCAGCACTAATGAGGAGTTTTTGAATGTCATGCAACAATTTGAAACTCCCGGGAAAATCCAACACCCAAGTTGAATTTTGAAAATTAAACATTAAAATTGTATTTTCCAACACTATCTCACATTAAAAAAAATTGAAATGATGTCGAGTGGGAGCCTTCCATACAGAGAGCAATGGGAAAATGAGGTTTTGAAGAATTTTGTAGTGCGGGAGTGCTTGGGTGAGGGCCCTTTGGTTGGTGTTGGTCCCTCTGCTCCTAACACTTCAGGCTACCATCGAAAATCATTTTTCGATGTTGTTTTAAAGGATTGTGCTCTAACTCCTCCTGCTCCAACTAGGGTTGGGCCTTTTCCCTGTGCCCATGCTTCCCCTGTTGTGGTATGTGGACCAGAGATTATATAAAATGAGGACTTCTATGTGCAACAGGGTGTGTTTTGTAGGTTTAACAGCTTGTGGCCCTCCCTTCCTGATCTCCATGAGTGGGTTTTCGTTTCCTAGAAGCGTATTGTTTGAAGGTAGATTGACCTCTATCCCAGTGCTAGAGGTTTCTTCTTTGCAACCTTTGCTTCCTTCAAGGAGCGAGACTATGTGTTGGACAGGGGGTGGATGTGGGGTATTCATTCGTTATTCATTCAACCTTGGTCTCGCTCCTTCAATCCTCTTACGGAGCTATTGAATATCAGACCTATTTGGGTCTGGCTACCAAACCTCCCTCTCTAGTTTTGGGAGGATTCATGTTATGAAGCTATTAGCAACGCCATTGGTTGTTTTTTAAAGATGGATTATACGAATCGGGATCTTGGGCATACTACGGTGGCTCGTATTTCATTTGATTTGGACATCTTCAAACCAATCCATGGTGATGTGGTCTTGATGGTGGAGGACAGACCTTGGAAGTAACTTCTGGACTATGAGGGGATCCCTTTTCGGTGCAGGAGATGTTTCTCTATTGGTCACTTGGCCTTTGGTTGCCCTCTTGCTCGCCACAAGGGCACTGCTACCTGGTGGAAGGATGTTCTCACGGTGGGCTCTCCCTCTTCGGATGGTCCCTCCAGGGAGGACAACCCTTCTGATTCATCCATGGAGATTGTCTCCCCAAGTTCCTCCTTTGGCTATCCCTTATGTGGAACCATTGTTGCCTTAACTATTGTCGTTGTTCTGGCAAAGCCTACCTATCCCTCGATGAATGCTTATGTTGATCCTTCGATTGCTCATGTCTCCTCTTCTACACTACCAGCTTCGTTGCATGGTGTCTCTTTTCTCATAGTGGTTGTTGAGGATCCACTCATCTCGCCTTGCTCAGTGGACTTCATTTTTTAGCCTTCTTGGTTTGTTGTATAGAGAAAGAAGAAAGGACTCCCCAAATCGTGGCCTCAAGTTTTGGGAATCAGATTAGTCCCCTCGGACTCTGGGGTTGTCTATTCCTCGTCTATCGTTCGACATGTTATGTTATGTGTGTGGTATGTTTCTGCCAAGCCCAAGTGGCTCTTGTTCATAAAGGGATCAGCTCCCTTTTTTCTCTTTCTAGTTCATGTCATGTTTTGAACTAGCTTCTTTCAAGCTCTAAGGGCTCTCCGTGTTAAGGTTATAGCACCCTGTAAATGTTACTTTATCAAAAACACTATCTCACATTACAACTTTGCAACCAAAATTTGTCCAATTATTAAATTGACTTTTAGACAAAGATAATCAACTAATTACTTAAAAAAACCATGTCACCTCAAAATTTAATCAATTTTTTTGATGCAATATTGCCTAAACCATAGATGCTCCTACATCAAACACCCATGGTAGAAAGAAAATGTTTCATGAGTTGAACTCATAAACATTTGTAGATCATGTGCTTATCTTGAACCAATTTATTTACCTTATCTACCCGAACATCCTTCTGAACTTGTCTTTGCAATATGATGTCTCTCTCATCTTTCTTTCTCCCTCTCTTTCTCCCTCTTTTCACATAATCCAACTCCCACCAACATGCACTATGAAATTCTAGAAAATCATAAACACTAGTTTCCTCTTCTTCAATAAAATAATGAAACTCATGCATTACCTCTTTCTCCATCACTGGTGCAATAACTTGTTCACCATCAATCTTGGTTTCCTCTTTCTCGATGCCTTCTAAAAGATCTAACTTTTAGTTGCAATCTCTTCATCCACTGCACTCACATCAATGTTAGCAACATAATTGAAAGATTCATCTTTCCCATTGTACAATGAACTATCAATTATAAAATCTTCATTTGCAACAATCTCTTCATCAAACAACTCAACTTCTACTTTCTCATCTTCTTCCACACTTTCAATTGTAACACATTCATCTACCAATGCATTCGTTGTTGCAATATCCTCTTCTACACTAATCTTATCATGCTTAAATAAATCAACTTCAACTAAATTTTCACAAAAATCAGATTTTACTTTTCTTCCTCCACTAAAACTTTCACTCTACTTGTCTTGAATGCAATCAATAATAATACAATTTGCATTAGAAAATCATAATCTTCATCCTCATCATCTTTCAATAATTATTTAACTCCATTAACCAAACATTTTCCAATGTCATTACATACGTTTCCTTCTTCTTTGTTGAAAGGATTCAACTTGTGCTTGATTCCATCCTTCATCAAGGAGTATGTATTGGCATACCCATCGTGCACCACTTTCCTGTCAAACTGCCAAGGTCTTCCTAATAACAAGTGACAAACATCCATAGACATTATATCACACAAAAATTCATCATGATAATTTCCAATCGTAAATCTTACCAAGCATTGTTCATTCACCAAAACTTTACAGTCATCTTGCAACCAAGCTATCCTATATAGATGTGGGTGTCTTCTCCTTTCCAACTGTAACTTACTCACCATTTCCTCAAAAACAAGATTGTTAGTACTTCCACCATCAATAATTACATTACATACTTTACCTTAACACTTACACCTTGTTCAAAACAATATTTTCCTTTGATTTGGCTATTTTCCCTTATTCATCAGGGCTCTTCTAGTGACTAGTGCTTCTCCTCTTTCTGCTTCTTCAGAATGTGATGACTCTACATCTTCCTTATTCACATTTGTTTCCCTTCTATTGTTTCCAATCCTTCTATTGTATCTTTCTTGATTACGAGGGTAATCATAAGATTGATGCCCCTCTTCTCCACACCTAAAACAAGTTCCTTGAAAGCCTCCTCTTTTGAATCCTCTACTCGATCTTCCTCTTCCTCTAATTTTTTTCTCACGGACTGGTTTGAACTCTCACCTCTTTCATCTTCGTTGTCCTTGGTGTCTTTAATCTATTTTTCATCCTTATTTTACAACACATAAGCTCTACCCTTTCCTTTTTGTTTATTCTCAAATTTTCTATTCAACTTTTCTTCAACTTTCAAAACAAATTGATAAGCTTCTTCCAAATTAAAAATACTTACCAAACTTAGTTCTTCTTAAATACTTGGATTTATCTCATTGATGTATCTTGCTACCTTAGATCCTTGTTGGCTTCAGAATGTCTCATTCTAATTAAGATTTTATGGGATTTTTCAGCATACTCTTTCGCAATTTGTGTTCCTTGTCTTAGACTCTGCATTTTCATGAATAGCTCAAGTTCATAGTCCATAGGAATAAATTGGCTCTTCATATTTTCTACCCTTCTATCCCACTTGGTGATCTTCTCCTTTCCTCACCTACCTCTTTCAATTTGTATTTTTTTCCACCAAATACGCATGTCCTTTCAACTTTTTCTTTGCAAATCTTACTTTGTCTGGGTCTTCAATCTCTTCAAACTCAAAGAAATCTTCTATGTCATTTATCCAATCTATAAACTCCTCTAGATTCAAGCTTCCATTCAATGTTGAGACCTCCATCTTTGGTATTTTTTCAATCTTGGAAAGGGCTCTAAGAAATCTGATTTCTCCAAGATCTAATTCATCCTGCACACTTCTTGTTTGAATGGCTCCTCATTGTCAGCTCCATCTTCACTTTCATCTCTTCCTCTATATCCAACTCTTCTATGTAGCTCTTCCAACAATGTCTCTACTTGCCTTCTAAGGGCTCTGAAATATTCCCTACTATGATGGTTTCTACCTCCACCTCTACCCCTACCTCTTGGGGCCAATGTTGGAGGCATTTTAACAACACCCACAACACACAAGTCTTGTTGTAAACTACCTCTCTTTGACACTCTGCCTGTAGACTCGAGAACAAATTGTTCTGATACCACCAATGCAAGAGAGTTCCTACAACTCTCAACACTTTTCAAACACACAAGATAAATCTCTAGAAATTAATTTTAAACAAAATAAAAAATCAACATGTATGAAATTTTCTATTGCTCGACAATCACCGGGTTTACAAGAGTTCAAAACCAAACTAAAATACAATCATGGAAGGCCTTTGGACTAATGGAAAACATAACAAATTAGACTTAGAATTTTGAAACAAATAGCAAGATCAATCATTGGTATGCATTCTTCCTTCCCACTTCTTGTAGCCACTGTCTTCTTCTACCTATAATCTTTTTTTGAATAATCAAAGGAAAATTGAACCAAACCTCTCCCAAATTTATTTGTTTCTAATTGAAACCTCCAACCTAAAACAAGAATGTATAAAAACCACTCTCTATAAAAAGTAACACCCAAACTTCACACCCACCCAATCTAGAAATGAAAAATCAAAAACAAGATAGATCTAGCAACTCCTTCCAACAACCACTTTCTCTTCAAATCTATAACTCTTCCATGCCACCAACCTAGAAAAGAAAATAAAATGTTCATATAATAGTGTTGGAATATTGTGCCTCAATCTCACAGGCTGAAACCTCTAGAAGAGCAAAGTCAGTATGACATTCATTATGTCTAGCTGACTAGCAACTGTGAAACCTTATGAAATGTTCAAGTCGCCGAGACCTTGTTGATGTCTTGTCGAATGGAGCCTATCGTTGTGACATGTTGATCGTTGTCACAGTTTCTATCTCTCACTGCTCGGGGAGATCTCTGGCCAATAGTTTAGTTTCTATGATGGTCAGAGAGACTCATGGCGACTGGTGTCATCGGAGTAACTCAAATACTTCGGTATGAAGTCTTATCAATAAGGAGATGTCTCACCAACAGTGTTTACATCGATATGACTTGAAGACTTCGGTATTACCTCTCAGCGATAGCGGTAAGTCTTGTTGACGGTTGTCTGTTACGGTGTAACTTGAAGGCATTGGTACGATCTCCTGGCGAATAGCAATTGTTTCACCGAATGGAATACTAATGTCTATATGACTTGGGAACTTCGGTATGATGTCTCAATCGGCGATAGTCTCAATCAAGAGAAAGTTGATATCTATGTAACCTTTGAATATCGGTATGATGTCTCATCAAATAACAATGGTCCTAATGAATAGCGATACATGTGATAGATATCGGTATGATGTCTCATCAAATAACAATGGTCCCAGTTGAATAGCGATACATGTGATAGATAATTTATGATGTATTGAGACATAAAGTCCGAGCGACAAATTGTGAATTCTGCAACTTCGCGTATAGCATGAGTCCTACCGACATCGCATAATTAGATTCGTGGCATCAGTGGAGATACGCTAGTGTCTCATCGACATGCGAACACAGTTGAACGCTTTGACCGATTGGGAGACCGGGCCCCACGTGGAGTGCGTCTTCACCAATTAGGAAGCGTAATTTGAAACCAAGCAGTTGGGACTGCTGTGGACATTATGTGTAGTTCGGCAAACGGGGACTACATGGATATATTTTGTGATTGCAGATGATGTTCGGTTCGATGGATGTTCAATCAATGTTCGATGCACAGTTGGATGTATGATCAGTGTGAATTCAATTATGAAAAATTGTAACTTGAATGTTTTGTACAAGGTTGATCATTGAATCTGTTGTTGTAATTTGACATCAGAAAGATAAGTCTGATCTTTGTATGTAATCTTCATTACTATAATACAAAGTGACTTCTCTTGGTGTGGTGGTTTTTTCTCCCGTAAGGGTTTTCCCACGTAAATCTGGTGTTCATGTGTGTATGTTATATTCTTTGTTTTTGTTATTTCTTATAAGTGTATCTTAATTAGACTGTAATTGAAAATTTAAAAGCACCTATGCATTCTTCCTTGCGGTTTTGACGTTAGGAGAGTTGTTTCTGCACCTTAGCTTTCCTTAGAAGTGGTATCAGAGCCTGGCCAGTTGTGTTATCCTTGTGGGTACATTGCGTTTTTTTAGTCAATTTTTGTTCAGTGGGAGTCTTATAGAAGTTTGGTAATTCGAGTTACAGATTGAGATGGCTAACATGTCAGGAAAGATTGAAATTGAAAAATTCAATGGCAGCAATTTTGAGTTGTGGAAACTCAAAATGGAAGATTTGTTGGTTGACCGTGATATGTGGCTTGCTATGTCTAGAACGAAACCTACAAGCGTGAAGCAACAGGATTGGGACCTCGCAAATAGAAAATCAAACGGGCTGATAAGGCTCTGTTTAGTAGACTCTGCCTCTTTGAATGTCAGTGAAGAAAGATCGTGATCTTCCTCGGTGGAAAGACTGCATCTACTTCATCGTGCAAGTCCTTGGTGAATAAATTGTTCTTGAGGAAGAAGTTGTACTCTTTGAAAATGCAGGAAGGAGTGTCCGTTGTTGATCACTTGAATGCTTTCAACATGTTGATTGCTCAGTTAGCATATGTGGGTGTGAAGATTGATGAAGAAGATCATTGTATACTATTATTATGTTCTTTGTCAGATTCTTGGGACCACTTGGTGATGGCTATTGGGAGTATGACATCCACTTTTTGAGATGAGATGAGAAGGAAATCTTCTGAGATGGCGAAGGAGGCTCTTGTTGTTAGAGGCAAATAAAAAAAAAATGCAAGAAGGACAAGAAATGTAAATCCAAATCAGAGGGGAGATCAAAGTCTCATGGCAAGAAGTCCAAGGTGAAGTGTTGGAACTGTGGGCAACTTGGTCATGTCTGAAAGGATTGCAAAGAGGAGAAAAATAAGAAGAAGAAGAAGAAGAATTTCGACTATGATTCTTCTCAGAGTGATGCAAATGCCTTCATTGCAGTCTTGGCTACGCAAGCATCAAATGATGTCTGGTTGATTGATTCTGGAGCATCTTTCCACATGACATCTCATAGAGACTGGTTCACGAAGTATGAAGAATACAATGGTGGGAAGGTGTATTTGGCAAGTGATTTATCTTTGGAAATTGTTGTTCGTGGAAGAGTCGGAATTCAATTCCCTGATGGAAGAGTGAAGGGAATCAATGATGTAATGCATATATCAGTTCTGGCTCAAAATTTACTTTCTGTTAGTAACCTGAATGATATTGGAGTGCAAGTCACGCTCTCCGAAATGGCTGCAAGATGACTAGGATATTCAATGGTGCTAGCAAGGGGTGCTCGAATTGGTACCTTGTATAAGTTGGATGCACATGTTCTACAATGCAATAGTGTCTCTATAAAGTCACAGAAAGCTACTCATGGGGGAAAAGAGGAAAAAGTTCCTAATAGTGTAAACTTTATGGAAGTTTAAAATTCTAGCAAAAAAGACTATGCTCTGGCATCATAGGCTAGGCCACATTGTAGAGAAAGGTTTAAAAATATTGAAGAATAAAAACCTGGTTGAAGGGTTTGAAGATTGTAACCTTGAATTCGAATTTTGTGAACATTGCATATATGGAAAATAAAGACCATGTTTCTTTTTATTCCAAAATTCTCACAAATCTTCTCCTCTCGGGTTTGCTTGATTATTTTCATTTGATGTTTTTGGTCCGAATGTTCCTTCTTTGTCTAAGTCAAGGCAATTATGTATCGCTATTGATGATTATTCAAGAAGAGCATTTTGTCTATTTTGAAAAAGTAAATCAAGTGTTCACCGTTTTAAGGAATTTTAAAAAACTTTGGAGAAAATTAGATCGAAGAAAAATAAAATGTTTAAAGACGGATAATGGTGGTGAATTTTGGCCTTAATGATTTCAGAGGTAATCAGAAAGATCATGGAATTAAAAAGACATAAAACTACACCTTATACTCCACAGCAAAATGGAGTTGCAGAAAGATTCAATAGGACAGTGATGGAGAGAGCAAGAATTATGTTGAGTAGTGTTGGCTTGGAGGAGAAGTTTTGGGCTGAGGCAGTTGCTATAGCATGTTACTTGATAAACCATTCTCTGAATTTCGCTCTTGTTGAGAAAACACCTTTAGAAGCATGGTCTAGTAAGAAGCCCTCTT
>VDFB02068939.1:0-38630 GCA_007258455.2 Sequoia sempervirens | reverse complement strand
CAATAGTTGGCAAGGCCTCAACATGTAACAATGGGACAAGTGAGAGATGGGAGGTTGATGGTTGGGTAGAGAAATTAAAAATATAGAATGATTATATGGTGTGAGACGTAATGTAAACTACATTAATCTTTTATGATTGACATTTAGGGAGACATGTTAATTGTTTATGATCACAATTAAGAAGACGAGTTAAAAGTTAAAATCTTACTGTTTATGATTAGATAATTTGCAATAGCTGCAATGTTTGGAGTTAACAATTGTCAAAGGGAAAGGTTAGTGTGTACAACATGGGGGGAATTCGTAATAGCCGCAATGTTTGAAATTAACAATTGTCAAAAGGAAAGATTAGTATGTGAGCCATAAATGCTAAATTAACAATTTACTAATGATGTTGAATGCAAAGTCCACATGACACATTGACATATAAAAAATTAAAATGTGTTAAATAAGAATAATTATTTTTTATTATATTATTATTATCTTATTATTTTATATCATCTTTATCTTATCCTCACTTTTTAATTTTGTGTACACAAATTTCAAATCCCATTCTGTCCAATAAAAACATGGGATCTGCTTTTGCCGTCGACCAATCGACCAACTGCCCTCTGAGGAACTTGTGCACGGGAAACATGCCCAGCTAACCCACATGGGTTCACAGATTAGGTTTGCCAGTTAACGCGTGAGCACTACAAATATGAGGCTCATTTTTTCTTCTGATTTTATATTTGAATAACCAGAAAGCTTTTGATTTTCGAATAGGTAGAGAGCTCTTGAAGCGTGAGAAGGGAAACAATGTGATCTCGTTACACAAAAGAAAATCCAAGAGCTGAAAGTCTAAAATGATAGAAATCACAATTACAGCTTGCTTCGTCCTCCTCCTGGTGGTGGTGGCAGCATCAATTGTGCGGTGGAAGAGAAAGCAGTACAGAGATATTATTGAAGACTGGGAGATGGAATACTGGCCTCATAGATTTAACTACAAAGACCTACATATTGCAACAAAGGGTTTGAGAGACGAAGAACTTTTGTGATCCGGAGGCTTCGGTAAGGTCTACAGAGGAGTCCTTCCCACAAACGGCCTCCAAGTAGCGGTGAAATGTATCCTTAGAGAAACCGAGGAAGGGATAAAGGAATTCATAGCAGAGATCTCCAGTCTTGGTCGCCTTTAACATCGAAATCTTCTGCAGATCAGAGGCTTCTGCAGGCGAGTAAAACAGCTATTCATAGTTTACGAATACATGCCAAATGGGAGCCTAGACAAGAAGATATTTGGAAAGCCAAAGAAGGTGTTCGAATGGGTTCACAGGTACAAAGTCCTGAAAGATGTCGCTGTGGGTTTGCTGTATCTTCACGAAGAGTAGGAGCAACGTGTAGTGCACAGAGACATCAAGTCGAGCAACGTTTTGCTGGACTCAGAGCTCAATGGAAAGCTTGGAGATTTCGGGCTTGCGCGTCTGTACGAGCATAAGGAAAACTCGCAGACTACTCGTGTGGCGGGAACGCTGGGGTGCATTGCGCCGGAGCTTATACACACAGGAAAGGCTAGCCCGGCCACAGATGTGTACGGCTTTGGTACTTTTTTGTTGGAGGTTGCATGCGGAAGGACACCTGTTGATCACTCCCTCCAACCTGAACAAATAGTTATGGTGGACTGGGTGAGAGAGCTGTATGCTACAGGCAATCTCTTGGATGCAGCTGACCCGAATCTTGGTGGGCAATATGTTGAAGCTGAGATGGAGAGAGTGCTCATGCTGGGGCTGCTCTGTTCTAATCCACAGCCAGAAGGTAGGGTTGGCATGAGACAAGGTCTGCAAATACTTGAAGAAGAAGCTCCAATACCAGGTTTTGATGCTTCGTTTTATTTGGAGATGAGTGCACCCAACACTACTTTGAAGTGTCCTCCATATTGCAGTCGCAGCACAGCTGCCTCCGCTTCTAAGTTTCTTGACGGACGATAGACTCTGCATACTCTTCTTGTTAGAGATCCACCTTGGTTTCTAGACTTATGGATGTAATCATTTGTACTATTTTTGGATGCAATAGGTAATCCAAGCTGAACCATATGCCTGGTTATTTTTTCTAACATAGAAATAAGTTCAATTGATTATAACAAGAGAGTAAGCATACATCTAAATCACAAGTCACCTTCAGCTAAGTAGTCACATGTGAGGGTAGATCTAAACCAAAAGTTGTCATCAGCTAAGCACAGCTAAATAGTCACATGTGATTACAATAAGACGAGTAAGCATACATCTAAACCAAAAGTCAGCTAAGCAGTCATATGCAAGGGTATCCAGTCTATCAAAGTCATCCAAGTGTTGAACCTAACCTGAATGTATCTTTGGAGATTTGAACTTTGGTGGATGACTTTTATATCGCATACCATCATCCTCACCAATTGTATTCAACTAATTGAACTTCAATCCTTTGACATATACTTGATTATTTAAAAACCAATCAAAATAAATTTTATGTTCAGCAAATTAACAAATCTAATATATTTATGACTCATGTTTATTTATATTATTGACTTCCAAGTGTATTTTGACAAGGGATGTAAAGTATTTATTTTTCATTAGACTTGAGGATATTCATTGAAGAGTGAGTGTAACATTTTAACAAATCTTCAATATATTTAATTATGATAAATTTTACATATTATATAACAATATCTTTCTTTATTCAAATAATAATGGATAAGATTATAATGTAGTAAGAGTGTATTAGATCTATTTATATAATATGACTGATATATTTTATTGTTATGATGAAAATCATATATATTTTTTAAAATGTTGTCTATTTTAATTAAATTATTTTATTTAATAATAAGTTTACAAACGACATATTCTTGTGTTAAACATAGTTCATGATTAAGAGCATAAAGTTTTCACAATCCATGATAATCAAGTGAGTTGTTTCTAGATTAAAACTATGTGTTTTTTCTATCAACGTTTCAGATCATACTCCATGATCCATCATCAAGATGATATGCCAGCACAAGAGAGAGAGGGTCTTGTGCTTGACTCTCTCTCTCTCTCGTGCTTGCATATCATCTTGATGATGGATCATGGAGTATGATCTGAAATGTTGATACAAAAAATTCAAACAGTTTTAATCTAGAAACAGCTCACTTGATAGTTCATGATCTTATCCTAACATATCTATGTCACTATCTATTTCTAAGATCTTGTTTTGATCTTGAAATTTCCTATTGACCATCATAATTTAGGTTTGCAAGTGTAAAATTGACCTAGGTCATTTTAGTGTCCATAGTTTTAAAACTCAAACTTTAAATCTCAAATTTTAAATTGATACTTTGATGTCTTTTCTTACAAATATTTATGACCTAACTATGCACATGTAAACATGTGGATTTTTGTGTTACTTCATTTAATTTGAAAGCTAGCCCTCAAACATTTGAATTTCATCAAGGACTATTTGTATAAAATAACATTCATGATAAATCCATAAAGAGCATAAATAGAGCATCAACATTAAACATCATCTCATGCATACTACATGGTTACCTGGTGTCTTCAATTTGTCTTCATCATTGTGAATAAGTGTGCCTAAGGAATTTATGAAAGGAGAACAAATAATTTCCTAGCAAGTGTTTAAATGATGTATATTGACACTACCCTACCTCAAACATAGGTATAGTAAGTTGATACACATCTTTAAACAACTTCATCAATTTTATAATAATTCACATTTGCAGGCTAAGTTCAATTTTGTATGCTAATTTCAATTTTGGAAGCGTGAAGATTAGTTTCATGGGCACTAACTTGAATGAGAGAAAGAAAAAATTAATTTATATATTCTAAGGTATTGATCCAACAATGCCCTATTTTTTTAAATAGCGACAAATTAATTCTTAGCATCTTTAGTAATATTTTTTTCCATCTAGATTTTGAGCTATGTATCAAATTCAATTTATTTAAGTCATAATTTAAATTTTTTTTTTTTTTGGTCCCAAATCTAAAATCCTAGGCTTTTACTATTGTTTAATTATTTTCCTAGATGAAATTTTGAGGAAGCCTATTTATTCCTACACATTAGTGTTCAAACCTAATATTCTTGCACAACCCTTGGCTTTGTCATTAATGTCCATTCATTTTTAATAGGATTTTAGACCTACCTTATATCTAATTGTATTTTTTATTTTTAGATCTCTTTAGGGTTTTGATTATCCTTTATTTTTGTTTTATTTTATACCTTCTTTAAATGGTTTTGATTTTTATTGTGTTATCATGTTTTCATCCCACCCTATCCATCCTTTATTTTGGCTGCTATGGATTTATTTTTTGATTTATTTATAGATATTATTACTTTTTGCTACTTTAATTCTATACTAGATGTCACACCATTGATATGTCACTCATCCTTTAGGTTTTTGTGAGTTTCTTGCATGCCAAAGGTCTCAACCACATTCTCACTACCACAATTTAAGAATCCCTCAATTACATCATCAAACAAAATAATTTATCAATAGTCATATTTTATGGTGTTAATAAGGGTACTACTAGTTTTACTAAATATTTTGTCTCATATTGAGAAATCTAATCATGAAGAACATTTGGAACAATAAAATTTCACACGTGAGCTTTCTGGTTTAGATAATATCAATAGATTGGCTAAGGCCCTTTATGACTCTTTCATTAACAAAAAAGTTGGTTTATATCTATGCTCCAAGGCATTGGTGCTAAGGATACCTCTTCTAATTATTTGAATGATGCATCTTCCCCTCTAGATCCTACCCAAGACATATCATCTTCCCAATCACTTCTTGGTTTTATTTATTAGTTTTATATGTTTCTATATCCACACCTTCCACTTCCATCTTGGATATTTTTATGCTCATACTTCTCATATTGATCTTTATAGCTCCTCTCATATTCACTATTCCCTTAATCCCACTACTACTTCACCTACTTTCTATGTTATCCCTACCAATTCCATGTTTACCTTTGTTCCTATTATTTTCCTCTACCACCCCCACTCTCCACACTATATTTTTATTTCAATTCCCCCTTTATTATTACTATTCCTACAACTACCCTCACCATACCTTCTACTATATCTCATACCATTCCTTCCAACATGGCCATGTCTATACCTTGTCATCTTAACCATCTCCTATCTTAAATATTATGACTCATGTTCCTACTACCACCATACCTACTTCTACCTTAGACATACTTATCTAAAATGTAGATAGAGTGAAGTGTAAGCTTGATACCATGCCTAGTGAACAAGATAAAGATGATTATGTTCAAATAGAAAATACACTGCTTTCTTTTAAATTTATCACTTATCATTTACCTTGTCATTATATGGAACCTCATTTTAAATGCACAATGATAAATTTGATTCTAATGTACATTTGAGACCCTTCACTACTACATTTTTGGACTATTCATAGGGAAGATAAGGATAGGCTACTTGTTATTTCCAATTAATTTTAAGGATAATGTTTTGACTAGTTATTCACTTTACATCATGGACTTACTCATTTTTTAGAGTTAGCTAAAACAATTCAAACCTAATATAGGTTTTTAAAATCGGGTGGGTGCATGAAGTTGGGTACCAATTTTTGGCCACTTTTGAAAAAATTACAAAACACGCTCTGTTATTTCAAGTTAAAAACAAAGAAAAAAGTGAAATTATTTTCCTTGGAATACCAACCCAAAGGTTGGAGGGCATTCCCAACAAGGCCAGAGACGTGTTTTTGCAAATTCTACAATTTTTCACATAATCGGGTTTGTGCTCACCATCAAGATTGCATCTAGTTAAATATCAACAAAATCAAAAACATGGGTAATGTTAGGTTCTCTCTTAGCTATCCAACGATGTAATTATTTTCACTTTTTGACAATGTTAAGCCTTTCATCCATAATTTCTTTTATTTGTATGTATCTTTTTTCCAAAAGCAATGTTTGGTGTTTTTTTTGTTATAAATGAACCGCTCATCAAAATTTCAAATAAATTACATTTTAGAAACTAGACTCCATTCTACAAATTTTTAAAAAAAAGAAAAAAAAATCAATTATTTTCAAAAAAAATTAGGGGGAGCACGGCCAAAATTCTGCTTTTCAGGAAGTACCCACTTAGAAAATTGGTAAAAAATCAAATATTCATTAAAAAATTATCAGAAAAATTGTGCATCAACTAGATGTTGTTAGATAACTTTTGACTGTAGCGATTTAAAAAATACTACAAAAATTTCACCGTGCTTAGGTCGTACAAGAGTTGCTATGTTGTGTTTTTCTGACAAAAACAACACCAATTTGTGTACATCTCTCTTTTGAACCCCTTAATCCCAACCATTTTCAAAATAAATTAGTAGTTTAGAAAGTAGACTCAGATCACTTCGATCCTTGTTTTTGTTCCATCTCAAAATTTTGAGTGTAACTATCCTCAATTTCACGTCCAAGGTCAACATTTCATGATTTAAGAAAAAAAGTGGCCACTTAAGCCCCCTTTTTGGGAACCATCTTGGTGCACTTACCCTACTAATATTTCACATTTTTTTGAGTGTACCATGTTGTACACAAATTTTTATTTAATATTTAATTTAAAAATTAACTCTATTATGCCCAAAAGGATAGTGAAATTTGTGTTAATATTTGGTATAAGGTTGCAAGTTTAGACAACCTACCTCTATTTTAAGAGGGGAAACTCTCTAATATGATGAATATTTGATTATTGGTGGTATTTCTAACCCAAAATACCAAAAGGTTTCAAAAGGAAAAAAATATGGAGTTTGGAAGAGGCCCAATCAATAAACATTTGAATATCAACTCAAATTTCTTGCTATTTCAAATAATGATAACTAACTTCATTACAACAAAAAGAGGATACTTCTAAGAATTTTACAATGAATACCACAAATATTATTAACATGCAATAGAAAATAATGAGTACCCTAAACTTTCTAATAGTACATGACATAGATAATTTATGTATAAGACTAAATGATTCCACAATTCGATTAAAAGGATTTACAAAGAAAAATTATTTACTCGACATGAAAGAAGAAAACAACCCAAAAAATACTTGAGAAACACTATATTCAAATATATTCTATATTTCTATTTCTTTGCAATGAGCTATATAACTCCACCCTTACAATTCAAATTTATAAAAGCCAAAAAGTCCTTTTTGAAAAGACAAAGCCTCATATATATAGGATTTTCTTTTTAACCAACTTGTAACTAACTTTAATTTATAACTTATTATGAAATAATAAATTCATCTTTATCCAACATAAAGTTATAAAAGAGCCACATTCAAGTTGTATGGAAATGACTTAGTTACAATTATGAAATAAAGTTTGTTAAAAAGTCTTCAAATTTCTTTGACTAGCACATTTTCTATTGTCTCTTCTATTTTCTTTGAGGATGAAGAGAGGATTTTGTAATTTATGTATCCTTTCATTGTAGTTGTCAAGGCTTTTGTTTCTAGAACTACAATATTGAATATGCATTTCTTCCAAGCTTATATAGAATCCCCAATTTCCTTCATCTTTGTTTCCATCATTGAATTTTTTTTGTATGGAAACTAAATGCTATGTTTGACAATATAGACGATTTCCTCATTGTGTTGGCACTATAATTTTTTATTAAAAATTTATTTAGAGATGAAGTCTTTGAAACTCTCTTTGGCCACTTGAGTGTCTTCTAGAGTTGAATCATTCTCCTTAAATATATTTACTTCCATAACTAAAAAAAATGTATTACCATTTCAAATCTAATATAATCAACTTCTCTAGGGAGTTTCTTCATTTTTTTGTAGCTTTTTTGATAGTTGTAAGTTTTAATTCATGCTTCTTATCCATATTGTAGCAATATACTCTTGAGGTTTAACAAAAATCTTCTAAATCAACAATGTGTTAATATTGATCTTTGACATTACGATTAGATGTCAAATAGTTTCTTTTGGAGCTCATTTTTGAGTACTTTAACATTCTCCTTAGTTTTTTTGTATAACATTAAATTGATTTCTCAATACAAAAGAGTCCATCTAGAGTTATTTGTTCATCCCAATCTTTAGAGGCTTTCCCAAATTCTTGATATTTTCTTAATCTTTCCATTGCATCTTTACCAATATTTTGTATGTCTGTATCACTCAAAACTCAAGGCCCACCTATTGGTTGTGTTAAAATATTCAAAATATTCTTGATGTAAGATGTCAAAATTTGAACTTGTTCTTCAAGTTGCTCCTTGGTAGCCTTTTCTTTCTCTGTTATACATACAAGTTTAGCAACTAAGATTTGAAAATTATGGATCTCTTTCATGAGTTGAAGGGCCAATATCAATTATTAACACTCGATAGACATGTTTTGTAATATCTTATTTATTCTTATCCTCAATAGGCTTGGGTATTTCCAAATATTGGTTGCTTGATGGAGTAATCATCAATCTTGAAACAATTTGTGCATTTTGGGGTTTGGGAGTAGTACCATGTAACAATTTAGCTACCACACCATGTAATCAGGTTTAATTACATCTTTACACCTTCTCTTTTAACAAACAACCTCTTTGAGCCATTAAGAAGAGTATGAGACTTTCAATGGGCTAAATTGAAAGAAAAAGCAATGAGAGGAAAAATGGTTTTTGATAATGAGGCTTTAGAAGTATCATTGGGTGGTGGGGGAGGAGAGATATGAATAACATTGTTTATATTTAAGATAGTTAGAATAATGATTTGGGTGTCGAATTATTAATTGCTAAAGATGCAAGGATCATGTTAAACTCTAATATATGGATAGAAGTAGGACTTGTAAATGGAGCTTTTAAGATATATTTAAATATCATATCCAAATTTGAAAGTGCTCCACCAGATCCACCAACATAAGTTATGGTTGAATTAGATAATTGCTTTGGAATTTTGTTTGAAGATGCATCTTCAAATTTAATTCCAATTTCACCAATACAAAGGGGGCACACATGCCAATTTCCATTATGATTAGTTTGGACACTAACAATCAACAAATCACAAGGATTGACTCTTTCCAAGGCAACAGTTGATATGGGATTGAGAGAAAGAACAAGCTTAACATTTGTTTCTATATCATGTGTTAAGTCTTTGGATGAACTCAACATCTAACCACCATTTCATACGATTGTTATGAAAAAATAAAAATAAAGGAAGCAACTCACCAAAAGGAGAGTTGGGGAAGAAAGACTCGAATCTTTGGAAATACAATAATTTTATCATAATGTATACATTATTAGATATAATTCTTCTATTACTTGTTCTAATTACTTAGCATTGAGATTATATTTTTTGTTTAATATGAAATGTCTCATTCACTATCTTTTAATATGTTGATTGTGCATTTGAAAAAAATACAAAATACTTAAAAAGGTTTAATAAACGAAATTAATATGAAATGCCTCATTCATTATTTAGAACTTGAATGATGATAATTATTTACAACTTGAATAATGATAATTTATTCAAACACAAGAAAAAGATGCTAAACTAATATTTTATATATCACACTACACATGCTACTAGCATAGATATCTTAAATACATCTATTTAAAAGATTCCAATATATGTAAATCTCAAGGCGTCTATCTATTTTCAATAACTATTTAAATATAGATGCCTCAAGACTATATCACTCGATGTCTTTTAAATTTTAAAATATATTTAAACTAGCTCATACATATATATATATAAAATATGTTGAGAGATATCCTTCTTGAGGCACCTTTTTTTTTAAAAAAAAATCACATTAAAGTGTAATAGATGCCTCGAGACTTGCATATCTCTCAACATATTTTATATATATTATTAAATATATATATGCTAGTAGCATTTGTAGTGCAACATGCAAGACATTAAATTAATCACCTGGGATTAGGGTTAGGGTTAGAGATAGAAATAGGATTAGGGTTGGGGTTAGCATTAGGATTAGGAATACTACTAGAGATAAGGTTAAAATTAGGGTTAGGGTTAGAGATAGAAATAGGATTAGGGTTGGGGTTAGCATAAGGATTAGGGATACTACTAGAGATAAGGTTATAAATTAGGGTTAGGGTTACAGTTAGAATTAGGATTACGGTTGGGGTTTGCAAATTAGGATTAGAGTTAGGCTTAGCATTAGGGTTAGAGATAGGGTATGGATTAGGGTTAGGATTATGGTTAAGGTTGAGATATAATTAGGATTAGGGATGCAATTAGCATTAGTAGTACAATCAAGGTTATCTAGATAGGATGAAGATTAGTGTTAAGGTTAGGGTTAGAGAGAATTATGATTAGGGTTGGGGTTAGCTTTAGGATTAGGGTTAGGGTTAGAGATAGGGTTAGGGTTAGATATAGGGTCAAGGTTAGTGTTAGGGTTAGGGTTAGAGATAGAATTAGGATTACAAGTAGGGTTAGGGTTAGGATTACAGTTAGGCTTAAGATTAGGGATAGGGTTAGGGTTAGAGATAAAATTATGGTTTAAAGGGTTAGGGTTAGAGACAAAAATAGAATTAAGGTTGGGGCTAGCATTAAAATCGGGGTTAGGGTTAAGGTTACACATGAATAGAATTATAGTTAGGGGTAGAATGAGGTTTAGGGTTAGGGTTAGGGTTAAGGTTAAGATTAGGGATATGGTTAGGGTTGGAGATAAAATAAAGGTTATGGTCAAGGTTCGAGATAGAATTAGGATAGGGTGAGGTTAGCATTAGGATTAGGGTCAATTTTATGATTACATATAAAATTTGGATTAGGGTTAAGGTAGAGATAAAATTAGGGTTAGTGATAGGGTTAGAGGTAAATTGAAGTTAGGTTTGGTGTTATAATTATTGTGGTTGGTATAGTCAAGGTTAGATTTACAATTGTAGTTAATGTTAAAGTCAGGTTTAGATTTAGGGTTAGGGTTTGAGTTAAAATTATGGTTAAAGAGTTAGGGTTAGAATTAAAATTAGTGTTATAGTTAGGTTTAGGTTTAGGATTATAGTTCTACTTACGGTTAGGGTTAGGGTTAGAGATAGAATTATGGTTAGGGTTGGGGTTGGAGTTACAATTAGGGTTAAGGTTATTAATGTCATTATACTTAGGGTTCTTGGATAAAGTTTGGGGTTACAATTATTTTTAGAGTCAAAGTTAGGTTGAAGGTTACAATTTGGGTTAGAATCAACATTTGTCTTAGGGTTAACTCTAAGGTTACTATTAAGATTATAATTAAAGGGTTATATTTAATAATCCTAGCCCCAATTGAACCTTAAAATTATGTTGGAGTTAAATAAATCTAACCCTAATTTTACCCTAATTATATTAGGGTTAGATAACCTTAACCCTAATTTTACCCTAATTATATTATGGTTAGATAACCCTAATCATAATTCAAATTGAACCCTAACCTTAACTTGAATTGTAACCCTAATTGAACCCTAACTCTAAATAAACACTAACCCTCACCCTAACACCAAACTTAATTAAATCATAACCCTAACCTAACCTTAACCGTAAACCTAACCCTAATTGAACCCTAACTCTAACCCTAACATTAAACCTAATTCTAACCTTAATTGAAACCCTAATTGTAAATAAATTGTGATCCTAACCCTAACCCTAGTTGAACTGAACACCAACATTGATTAAATCCTAATGCTAATTAAATTTTAACCCTAAGCCTAATTAAACCTTGACCTTAAATCTAACCCTAATTGAACCCTAACCCTAATTGAACTCTAACCCAAACTTGAAACCCTAATTAAATAATAACAATAATTGAATAGTAACCCTATTTAAACCCCAACCTTGATCCTTATCCCAAGCTTTATCATAGAACCATATCCCTAATTGAACTCTAATTTTAATCATAACCCTGATTAAATCTTAACCTTAACTTGATTGAACTCTAACCTTAATCCTAACCCTAACCCTAATCCTAATCCTAAGTAAATCTTGACCCTAACCCTAACTATAAACCTAATTAAAACCTAATGTTGATTTAACCCTAATCATAACACTGACCCAAAGTTTTTTCTTGTAACCCTAATTGAACCCTAACCCTAATTGTAAATGAACCCTAGCTCTAACCCTAACCCCAATTGAACCTTAATTAAACCCTAACTCTAATCTAATTGACCTTGATTCTAACACTAATTGAACTCTAATTTCAACCCTACCTCTAATTAAGCCCTAACTCTATAATTGAATGCTTATTGAACCTTATCTTAATTCAAACCCTAACCCTAAACCTAATTAAACCCTTACCCTAAACGAAATTTATATGAAATGTCTCATTCATTATTACAAAGAATAATGATAATTTATTCAAACACAAGAAAAAGATGCTAAACTAATATTTTATATATGACACTGCTCATGCTACTAGCATAGATATCTTAAATACATCTATTTAAAAGATGCCATGTGTATCTATTTTCAATAACTATTTAAATATAAATGCCTCAAGACTATATTACTCAATGCAAATATATTTAAAATATCCATTTTAATTTATTATAAAAATAAAAAGTTAGTGTAAAATAAAGATTTTAAAAAGGAAACTAAATTCGTACCTTTTTAAAGATTACAAGAGAATTCTTTTAAAGATTTTTGAAAAGTAAAAGAAGGGGAAAAGCCAATAAAATCGCAGAATTTTTTGTTAATTTTTCATTGAAACGGGAAACTCCTTGGCAACATCAAGAAACGGCATGGCGGGCTCAGAAATGGCCTTCTGCAACGGAAAACGTGTTTTGCTCATAACAACGTGAAACAGAGCCTCGTCGTCAAGTAACTTCAAGGTGTAAATGCAAAATCTCTGTGTTTTTTTAAGGGTTTTTGTTTTGGCAAGATTAATTTTTTTTCCTCTGCCATACTTTTGTTGAATAGTTAGATGAGGTTGATTCTATTGAAGGGGCACGAGAGGCCGCTGACTTTTCTCAAATACAATAGAGACAGGGACTTGTTATTCTCGTGTGCGAAGGATCACACGCCCACTGTGTGGTATGCTCACAACGACGAACGCCTTGGGACCCATCAAGGTCACAACGGTGTAGTTTGGTGTTGTGATGTCTCAAGTAAGCTTTTCCCTCCTTGTTGACCCTATTTTCTATTTCCAGGGTTTAGGGTTTTTGTTTTCTAATGAGCTTTTGAAATGATGATTTTATAATTAAAAACCTTGTAATGGAAGAATGTGACCGGGCTTTCTGATCCATCATCAAGATGCGTGAGTGATGTGTGAAGAATGCATGCCTACATATGTAGCTAACCAAGCACACATATACGATCTCCTCCTGGGGTTTATTTATCAATGTTATTTTTTTCTCAGAAAATATATCTATAGGGTGATAGACACTATATTTGAACACAAATAAAATTAAGTGAAAATATCAGCTCCAATTGCTTGTCATAGTGATGGTTTAAGATTGCACGCTAGGGATGCTACCATAGATAAGTCTGTTATATGTATATGAGCTCCTGGGGTTTGGTTTCACTTACATTTTTTATGCGTAAGGATAACTTGGTTCAAGGATCTTACATTCCCTGATGTTACACTTGTTGAGTCAGGGTGCAAAAAGAGTATTCAAGAATGATGGATGACTTCTTGACCAACTTGGGTCAAGAAGCCTAAGCACATTAATCAGGGTACAATGCTGGTGCAGTTGAGTTTCGAGCGTCTTATTAGATGGGTGAAATTCGTATCCAATTCAAACTCAATTTGACAATTCCATTTGTCAATTGATGTCAATTCAAAAAATTTAATAAAAATGGAGGAAAACTAATATATTTCCAAACAATCAAACATTCCAGCCATTAAATTTCTACTTCTATTCGAATTCAATTTTATTCAATTATTTTACTCACAGGCAATAAGCCATAACAGTTTACAAATTTCAATTTACAACCCCACTATTCATCCTCTCATTTCAGACACTTCAAAAATCAAATTTCAATCTTACTTCCTCTATTATACATCTATGGCACGATTTCCTCTGTATACAATTCTCTAACACCATCTCTCTTCCCCATTCTGAAAATATTTTAATTGCTTTTACTCCTCCAATCTTTGAAAATTTGATTGGTTTTCCTAATTTTTCAATGGGAGACTTGGTTGTTTCACTAAATGCAATTCTAGATCAGGGTTTTCACTTTTGATATGTGATGTTTTGTTTGTTTTGAGAACACTTGGATAAAGACATATCAAACAAATGTACACTCCTAAGGTTGTGAAATACTATATTCTTTTGGATTCCACGCGGGTTTTACCCCAACTACACTTTTTCTTAGCGGATGACTAGATGCTTGACCCCACTGGCTCCCCTCCATGACACTCACTTCTTTGAGCAACCAAACACCAATACCCATGAATCTCACATGACATATTTTTCATCTCTACTAAGAATTGCAAAAATGTGGATGCCTTCGCAATGACTGTTGCTACGCCAAAGAATAGATAAAGTATTTGGCCAAACTACAACAAGGGTTTTAGTAAGGACTTTTCGTTCATGGGGGTTGATCTATGCGGAGAGAGACCATTGTTGCCCTTCTCATCGGAACCAACCTCATGATACTTACCTTTGTTCCAGTATCCACACTTATATACTGACTGGAAACCGGTTGGGTTGTTCCCTTGGGTGATTACTTTTTCCCACAAGGCAAACCCTCTAAGATAAACAAAAGCAAACAAGTATACCTATAGTTCAATCACTCTTTATTCCACATGAATAAAGAGAGAACACACGCCATATACTCCACTCACACTCACACACAAAAAGTGAATGGATTTAACTTTTTGGTCACTTAGTTAAGGGGAGAGCATATGCCTACCATCCATCAAGCACAAAAGACATGGGGTTCATCAACCCTTTAATTAAGCTATGTTCCTAACTTAACCAAAATGAAATATGGTGTTTATTATCCTTTTAATTAAGCTATGTTCCTGTCTTAACCAAAAGGAAACAAGTAGATCACTTCCAGCCCCTGCAATATGTCAGTAGTTTGATAAGAATGTCTTTGACAAACATTTTTGGGAAACCTGCAAAACAAAAACACAAAGTATTAGCCTTAGAAAACTGCAAAAGGTGCCAAAACAGAGATAAAATATGCCAAAACAGGGATACAGCAGCCCAAAATTATGCAAAAGGTGCCAAAACAGAGACAAAAGACACCAAAATAGAGACCAAAGGTGCCAAAAAAGAGACAAAAATTGAGAAACACCTACACCATTGCATAACTTATGAAATTCTACCCCATTTAAAAAAAAAAGCTCCAAAAAAGACCTCTATATGACCATTTTAAGATTGACTATAAAAGTGCTAAAACAAAGACAAAAAGTGCCAATCTGGAAGCAAAAGGTGTCAAAATAGAGATAAAAGGCACTAGAACAAGTGCAAAAGGCTCCAAAACGGGTGCAAGAGGCTCCAAGAAGCTCCAAAAGGCTTACGTTCAAACCTGTGAACATAAATTTTCAAGCACATTAGTAATAAATGGGGCAAGGCCCCATGGTGGACACCATTTTGTGTGTGTTAAATGTGTAAAGTTAGTATCAACACAAACATTAATGAAACGATTTATATTTAAGATTAAAAGCAAACAAGTTATTCTAATTTGCAAAAAACTAAATCTTTTAAGAACATCTCATTGTCCTCTATTCTTAATGATTCTTTTAACATTTTTTGGCCCTCAGATTTTTATGTGCACAAAGGCTATTAGAATGACACTTAAGAAACAAGATTAGTATTCAACATGCAAGCCAACTAAATGCCTACATGAAACTATATGCAAACAATGATGATGAATGCTTTGATGAAGGGATGATGGTGATTATGATAAATAAACAAGTGGAGGTGGATGCTATGGTATTGAACTAGAATGATTTATGCATGATTTTACATATGCTCAAATGCAAACTTAAAATGAACTAATCTAAAATGCAACTATGATGTGAGATGGGACATAAAATGCAACTATGATGCAAGATTTAAAGCTAAGATGTAAATGCAAAGCAAAACATGATGTAAAAACTAGCTATAAGACTCCAAAATGCTCCCAAGCTCCAATGATAAACCTACATGATAACTTTACTTCAAATGTGGATGCAAAATACAAGGCCCAAGGGTCGTATTTATAGCCTTTTCCAAGCATTTAGTGAGGTGGCAATAATCAACGGTCCAAATTCGAATAAGAAAAATGGATGGTGAAGATGAAGAGAATCAAGATGTTGTCCCCTTGACCAAATACAACATGCCATTTGGATGGAAGAATCTCTTGACCAATGGGCAACATGCCATTTGGATGGAAGATTCAAGTGTGAGAAGAGAAGACCATGTGCTTCCTAAATTGGTGGAAGTGTGGGAGGAAATGAGCCATGTGCTCCAAATTTGGTTAAAAGTGTGGGATGAATAAGTCATGTGCTCCAAAATTGGTGGAAGTGTAGGAGGAAAAGAGCCATGTGTTTTGTGAAATGAGTTGAAGATAATTCTAATTAAAAATAAGAGTTATTTATTTTCATGTGACCTTGGTGAGGTGGCACAAAAAGTTGTAGAAATGTGCTCTAATTCCTAATTGGATTTAGTGAAGATTAATTAAATAAAACAAATTTAGGGAACCTTGTTTATTTAATTAATTTAGAAGAATATGTTTCTAGATTTGGAGAATTAGAGAAGGGTGAACAATATAAATAAATTGATAATTTATTTACACGTAGTTGGAATATTTATCAAATAGTTAGTATTTAATTAATTAAAGGTGATGACCCTTTTTAGGTGTATACAACCCTAAACCTAATTAAACCCTTACCCTAAACGAAATTAATATGAAATGTCTCTTCATTATTTACAAAGAATAATGATAATATTCAAACACAAAAAAAGATGCTAAACTAATATTTTACATATCACAAGTTACACATGCTACTAGCATAGATATCTTAAATACATCTATTTAATAGACACCAATCAGGGCTTAAATTTGACGGTCGACCTTGCCTATCAACAAATTTTTTAATGACGGTTATCTATTCAAAGGTGCCCCTAAAACATTATGATATACCTTAATGTAAGTAAAATTATATATATATTATTATAATTCTATATAAATTTTGACAGTCTATCCAAAATCTCTCCTTTCATTTGATACAATCTTCTTAAAATTTTAATTGTATTTTACTGCAAAAATCTCTAAATACAGTCATATGGCCATCAAATTTAAGCCCTGACGCCAATAGATATCAATCTCAAGACTATATCTATTTTTATGCCGAAGGCGTGTCCTATATATGAGCTTTTGAAGCTCATTTTCCCACGGACGTCTGAAAAGGAATGAGAGACCCTAGTTGACACTGAAAGGAATCTCAGCCGCCCATCATTTTTTGTCATTTTTTTGGCTATTTTTTGCCATTTTTTCGGCTGCTTTTAGCCGTTTTTTCTCACTTTTCCCACTACTGCCAACATTACGAGAATTCTGACTGTTGCTTTTGGTTTCTGCTCCACCCATTGTTTTTCCCTTCGTTTTTTACCGTCCTAGTTTTTCCCTCACCGACTGCCACATAGGGTTTCGTAATATTTTCCCCGCAAACTCTGCACTTTTTACTTGTCCACCATGCGGTATAAATGTAATAGAACTAATTTATTTTTGGAGTGGTCATTAGATGGAGCAGAGTATTAATGTCCAATGAGATTTTATTATCTATTTGGTTTATTAAACTCGCTCAATTTTTTTATTTTATATCAAAAGACTTCTCCATCTGACTTTTGTTTTTTTAATATATAATTTGTTGTATATTCTTAAATTGATAAAGTTTTTAATATTTGATGACGATATAATACTGTAAAATGTGTTGTGGTATTGATAATTTTAATTTTTGTATTGTAATGTCATCTTAATAAAAGATTTTTAAAGATGCCATAAAACTCTTACAAAATTTGTAATATTATTTTATATATTATATTCTATTATTTATGCCATCAAAATTGAATTTATTGCGAGCAATTCATTTGAGAAAATTTACCGCCATGAAAAAATTCACCTCATAGAAAATTCACCACGAGCAATTCACCATCATGGAAAATTAATCACAAATTTTTAATGTGATGAATTTTCCACTGTTGTGAATTGCTAGTGGTGACTTTTCCTTAGGTGAATTTGTCATGGAGTGAATTTTCCCATGTGATAAAAATTGGTGACGGTGAATTTTCCTATAACCATTATTTATATATTATTTATTATACTTATATTTATATTATATATTATATTGTATATTATATAAATTGATAAATATACATATATGTATGTTATATTTAATATAATGTAAATTTATTTTCAAAATAATAGTATAATTATATTTATTATTATATAAATTAATAAATAAAAATCTAATAGTTTAATTGATTTATAGAGAAAGCAAGAGAGAGGAAGAAAAAGAAAGATAGAGGGGAAGACAATTTTTAATAGAAAGAGAGGTGGATATATATAGAAAGAGAAACTCAAAAGATAGAGAATGAGAGAAAGAGAGATATTGAGAGAGATAAAAATATACGTTTTTTAAGATAGATGCACTTAATACAAAATATGTACTCCACTATCATCACCCCTTAAATTGAATAACCACAATTTTGAAGCTAAATTTGTTATTTAAATTAAATATATTTATTTATTATTATATATGCTATTTTAATTTTACATAATCTAACTTATTAAATATATTTTTAAAATTTTACAAAAAATTATGTATATATTAATGCTAACTTTTCTTTATTTATTAGTAGTGATAGTGAGCCTATATAATTAAATAAACAAAATAATTAGTATTATTTTTATTTAGTTATTTATTAATTTAATAGGCTTACTTTATTATTAAATTTGAAATCTTGAAATTATTATTTTTATTAACATTTAGATTACATATATTTTGACTTTGCATTTTTTTTCTCTATTTTAGTTTTTAATTTATATTTAAATTTAGAATTATTTGAATTATTTATGTCTATTTGTCAAATTAAAATAATAATAAAAGTTAGTAGAAGTAGTTCAATTTATAATTATTTCTATTCTATTCAAATTTCAGCGATATTACAAGTTGAAAAAACATATTTTTAACTTTAATCTTAATTTTTAAGATATTTTTTTAATTTTTTTGAGATATTTTATAATTTTTAATAATATTATATATTTATGTTCTTAAGTTTTTTTAACAAGATTTTCATTATATTTTTAAAATTATTTTATAATTATAGAAATAATACTCATTTTTAATTTAATAATTAAATTTGTAAAGAATGTAGATATAGAAAATCATTAATTCATTTTAGTATGTGATTATAAACACCAAAAATTCATTAGATGGGTCTGAGGTTGTATGGGCCTTGAGACAACTTGACCTCATAATATATCAAAATTCAAGAACATATAATCAAATAATATCTACACAAGTCATTTTTTTGTATATGAAACTCAAGCAAAGCAAGTATGGGTATACGTGAAACATTGACATAGTGGAATTTATGTTTCCCAAAGGTGATAAACAAGTGCAAACAAGAGAAGTGAAATAATATATAAAAGGTCAATCCTGAGGGAATCCAACAAACAAAAACATTGTAACTTAGTATACACGCTTGATGAAAAATGACGTTCTATGTAATTTCCAAGTGGCTTCCTTCATTGGTGCTCTCTCTATAATTTCCAACTTACCAATTAGTACAACTAAATGACATGTCAAATGTACTTGTAAATGTTGGTAAAGAAGTTAATAGTGAGGGAGAGAGAGAGGCATAGAGAGAGAGAGAGTTAGTGAAAATAGAGTATAAGAGATAGAGTGATATCAGGGAGAGTTAGATAGAGTGACATAGAGAGAGATGGGTAGAGAGATAGATCCCCATAGATACATGTCATTTTGGATTGTTGGCACAAAACACTTGGTAAAAAGCTAGATTATCGTAAATTGTCTATCTACATTTCCCTTTATATGAGAGGGAGAGTTAGATAGAGTGACATAAAGAGAGATGGGTAGAGAGATATATCCTCATAGATACATGCCATCTTTGGATTGTTGGCACAAAACACTTGGTTAAAAACTAGACTATCTTTTGTCTATCTATGTTTCCCTTTATATCTCTTATTTCTCTCTTATGCACACACTCTCTCTCTCTCTCTCTCTCTCTCTCTCTCTCTCTCTTCCTTTGAGCTCTTTCTCTATATATATCTCTCACTATATCTCACTATATCTCTCTCACTCACACATACTCTCCCTATCTCTTTATTTATCTCTCTACCTCTTCCCCAAGTCTCTATCTCTCTCCCTCTCTTTATTACTTGTCTCTATCACCTCCTTTATCTCTCACCCTTGCCCTCTCTATCTCTATCTTTCCATCTCTCCCTGTCCCTCTCTATCTATATCTCATTATATCTCTCTCTTATTCACTCCATCTCTCCTAATCAATATATCCCTCTCTACCCCTCTCTATTTATCACTTCCCATATATTTATCTCTCTATCTCTCCATCTCCCCCTCTCTCATTATCTCCCTCTTTCTCTCTCCTTCTATCTCTCTCACCCCCTCTATCTTTCCCAAGTTATATCTATCTCTCTATCTCTCCTTTCTATCCTTATATTCCTCTTTTTATCCCTATCTTTCCCTCTCCCTATCACTCCCTCTTTCAATATCTCCCTACTTCTCTCTCCTCTCTATAAATCTCTTCCCCTTCTCCCTCACCCTCTCTCTCTCTCTCTCTCTCTCCATATCTTGAGCTCTAGTTCTCATATACCACACACTCCATGTTTCTCCCTCCCTATCTCCATCTCTATCTTTATCTCTATCTTTCCCCTATATTTCTCTCCCTTTCTCTATTACTTGGCTCTATCACCTTATTTTTTCTCTCTTTCCCTCCTTATCTCTCCCCCTGCCTATTTATATATCATTATCTCTACCTCATTCACTCCATCTGTCCTTCTCTCCATTTCTCTTTATCTCCCTCTCACTCCTCTCTATCTATTTTCTATGCATATATCTTTCTATCTCTATCTCTCTATCTCTCTCTAGCTCTCTCCCCATCCCTCTCTATCTCTCTCTATCCCCCTCATTTCTCTCTCCCTCTCTCTCCATCTCCATCACCATCTCGATCTTCCTATCTCTCTCTATAAATATCTCTCTCTCCCTCTCTCCCTATTGCAAACATAACATGAGCCTATTGTAATGGAACCTAATTATCATCTTGATTGAGAGGTTTTATTTTAGTCATGTTTGGATCCCTATAAGTGGATGCATAGTTGATTTGAAGCTGTCAATTCTCCATCGAGACCTTTGTTGCACAAAAAAACAACATTTTCTAAATGGCCTACCAATTGGCTTCATGTATTACACAAATGTATGGAAAAAATAGACCAAAATTTTCCATAATTGACCTTCCACAACTCTTCGGTGTACCCATTGCACACGCAAGTTGCAATTGCTAGTCAATAACTATTTAAATATAGATGCTTCGAGACTATATCACTCGATGTCTTTTAAATTTATTATAAAAAAAAAAAGTTCGTGTAAAATAAAGATTTTAAAAAGGAAACTAAATTCGTACCTTTTTAAAGATTACAGGAGAATTCTTTTAAATCGCGGAATTTTTTTGTTAATTTTTCATTGAAACGGAAAACTCCCTGGCAACGTCAAGAAACGGCACGGCGGGCTCAGAAACGGCTGTCTACAACGGTAAACGTGTTTCGCTCGTCACAACGCGAAACAGAGCCTCGCCGTCGAGTTAACAGAGCTGTAAATGCAGAATCTCTGTGTTTTTTTTTTAAGGGTTTTTGTTTTAGCAAGATTAATTTTTTTTCCTCTGTCATACTTTTGTTGAACAGTTAGATGAGGCCGATTCTATTGAAGGGGCACGAGAGGCCTCTGACGTTTCTCAAATACAATAGAGACGGGGACTTGTTATTCTCGTGTGCGAAGGATCACACGCCCACTGTATGGTATGCTCACAACGGCGAACGCCTTGGGACGTATCAGGGTCACAACGGTGCAGTTTGGTGCTGTGATGTCTCAAGTAAGCTTTTCCCTCCTTGTTTAGCCTATTTCTATTTCCAGGGTTTAGGGTTTCTGTTTTCTAATGAGCTTTTGAAATGATGATTTTATAATTAAAAACCTTGTAATGGAAGAATGTGACCGGGCTTTCTGATCCATCATCAGGATGAGTGAGTGATCTGTGAAGAATGCATGCCTACATATGTAGCTAACTAAGCACAAATACACGATCTCCTGGGGTTTATTTATCAGTGTTATTTTTTTGTCGGAAAATATAACTATAGGGTGACGGACACTATATTTGAACAAAAATAAAATCGGACACTATGTTTGAACAAAAATAAAATTAAATGAAAATATCAGCTCCAATTGTTTGTCATAGTGATGGTTTAAGATTGCACGCTAGGGCTGCTAACATAGATAAGTCTCTTATATGCATATGATCTCCTGGGGTTGGTTTCACTTGTGGGTAAGGATAACTTGGTTCAGGGATCTTGCATTCCCTGATGTTACGCTTGTTGAGTCAGGGTGCAAAAAGAGTATCCAAGAATGATGGACGACTTCTTGACCAACTTGGGTCAAGAAGCCTATGCACATTAATCAGGGTACAAAGCTGGTGCAGTCGAATTTAGAGCGTCTTATTAGATGGGCGAAATTTGCAGCCAATTCAAACTCAATTTGACAATTCACTGCTATACTAATCAAGGAAAGAACTGAGAAAACATAAGGAAGAAAATTTGGAAGGTCTCAAACCCTTCCCACTTCACTTTCTGTGTTCAAATTGCAAGATAGAACCCAGGTATTTTGATTGACAGGACAACCATGTCTGTGCTTCACCTCTCCACCATATCACTTTTGCTCACAGATAATCTCACAAGTATCATCTTTAAACTAACAAGAAATCATCCTTGAATTATCAAGAGTACAGTTCTCTATTAATTCCACTCTCATTCTTCATAATTTAGAATAGAGATTCACAGAAATCAGAAATAAAGATTGCACCCATTGCTCTTTTCACCCATCTAAGCCATCTGATCTCAGCCAAGAGAACAAAATTATCCTCAATATCTTTCCATTGGTTTCAAGTATCGGAATCTAAAAGGAGTATGATATTGCAGGCTGAGTGGTTAGCCTGGAGGGATTAGCAAATTACATCAACTAATCCATAGGAATAGTATGTATCATATTAATTGACTGTTTTATTGTTAAATAGTCACATCAAAACCACTTAGCTTACATTTTTCATCATTCGCTCCATTTTTTCAAACATCTTGACCTCTTCCCCGATCCATCACCTGAAGAGGGAGCATAGCCGAAGGGACTGATCTCAGTTGATTCAGTAGTTAGTTTCTTTTGGATTCAAGCTGCTATCTTCTTATTTCCCTGCATCAGGGAGCAGAGGCTATCCACGATAATGTAAGTATGAAATCTACTTCAATCCTCAGAGCACAACTGTTTCTCAATGTTAAGAGTGTTCCTCATGCAAGAGGATTGAACCTGAAGAATCAAAAAGCATATTGGCACAGTTCAATCTTTGAGCCATGCCAAATGCATTTTGCATACCCACAATCTGGCCAGGACCAAGCATCATCCCCTTGAGCTACCCTCGAAACTTGCTTCAACAAAATATGCATGTAAGGTTTCTACTTTTTGGATTTCACCATTTACATAGACAGAAAAGGATGTGTGGAGGTAAGCAGCATCAAGCTTTTCCTTTTTATACTGCCTGCCCCTCATTTGAGGAGCTTGAACTAGTGGTAAACTTGCTTCATGGTTGAGGTTTTTCTTAACTGCAGAGGAGGTTCATGCTACAGCGTGGAAACGTTTAGGTCTAAAATAACCTTTTTTTCCCCTTCTAATAGAGCTGGAAGAGAACTACTGTAAGGGGAGAAGGAGGTCTGTGAAGTATTAAACCAGAAGCCCTGAGAAAAAGGAATCGCCAACTCTTTGACCAAGAACCCACTTGGGGAGGGTGGAAAAGTTAATTTTTCAGACCATGGTAAGCATATTCTGCACTCAGAAAATTAAACCCTAAACACTAAAACTACTGATTCTGAATACCAGAATCTGCAAACACATCAAACTGAAATATGAACAGCAGATACACAGTATTGAACAGTCAAACCTGCATCTATTTTCTCATTAAATCTTAAAATAAAACACTGCACTAGTGCAAAACTGGAATTAATAAATCACTCACAACCCTGCATTTCTTTTATCGATGAAGGCGGCTACATACTGGAAGTGCACCCTACCTTGCATAAATCAAACTGTCTATAAACTGAAAATTTCTTAACTTTTGCTCTTTAGCTGAAAATAAAGCTGCAGCTACAGATGGCTTGGTTAAATCTTAAAAAGCAAACTGCTAAAAACTAAAAGCATAATAGCAGAAACTGCCAAAAAACCTAAGTTGCCGGTTCGGGTATGGGTTCAGATGCGGGTTCGGGTTCGGGTTCGCCGGTTCGGCAAATTTTTTTTTCCACGGGTACAGGTACGGGTACGGCCGTACTATATATATATATATATATATATATAAATTGTAAATTTATAAACATAATGATAATGCCATAGACTCATAAGCATGCTCAAAATTATAATCATATGATCATAATGCCATAATGCCATAGAATATTGAAACAATGAAATACGCCATACGGTAATACCTCATATAATCTGTAATCATATTCATAATTTGAAAAATGTAAATAGTAAATTACTAAATAGTAAATACTCAAGTCTTAAAATGTCATTACACATTGAAAATTCAAATTACAATCAAGACAATATTTAATTCAGTATTACTATTCTTCAAATTCGTCATCCTCAATTGGATCAATTTCATTTGAACCACTATCAATTGGATTGCCACTCCCACTAGGTGCATTAGTTGCCTCATTGTCATCTATAGAAGCCAAGGTAAGTTGTGCAATTGTAGCATCTAAATCAGCACACTCGGGTGAGATCCCAATTCTTTGACACACCCTCATTGTATTTGGTTTCTTATGTGATAAGAGACGAAGGTTGGAGTGTACATAGATCAAATCCTCTGCTTTTTTTGCACCCAAACGATTGCGCTTGACCAAGTGGATGAAGGAGTATGTACTCCAATTTTGCTCAGCTGAAGAGGAACTTGCAACCTGTTGATTATGCACACAACATTTAGTAATTACTATTAGTATTTAATTTTACTTGCCGATAATAAGGCAATCTGGGCACTTTTTAGGGTTTTTATTTTTGTTTTTAAGTTTATTTTTTTCCTTTTTCTACACTGGACGGTGTGGGTCCTCCTGGGTCCTCCTGGGTCCTTCTAGGTTCTCCTCGGGTTTGGCCAGGACCCACAGAGAACCCGGGTGGAAAATGGAGAAACCAGGCGAACCCAGAGAAGAACCGAACCCGAACTAGAACCCACACGTATTTTGGCCGGTTCGGGGGGCTAAAATGAAGGACCCGGTAAGTCTAAACTTAGACTTCTAAATCTGGAATACACCCTCTCATATATAACAGAAAATCTGAAAAGCATTCTAATTCTGGAAGAGGATGAGGTTGATGCATGCAATGTATGCATCTTCTTTCTCTTACTTAACTGGGTGCTATTCTCTTCATGTATTTATATTTTCCCATGGTATATAAACTACATAAATAAATAAATTTAAACATTATAATAAATTTTAAAACAACAAAAATCAGCTACTCACTGAGGAAAAGTATCACACCACACAAGTTTCAATCACAAAACAAAAAAATTAAAGAAGGTTAAAATTTAGCTATGCTATCCAGTACTCAAACTCCCACTCACTTTTGATTGAAATGGAATTGGCTAACTTAATCCACTCTGCTTTTGTCTGATTCTACATGCAAGCTGAACCCTTCCTCGCTATGAACTCTACCTCACAGACCTATTTTGCCATGGTCATATGAATAAATTTTGTGATCAGGAGGGCAATGGGTGATCAAGATGCATTCAAGTCAAAGTCAAATAACTTAAACCATAAAAAAAACCAATTTAATTTTTTTTTGTGAGTTTCTGCTGGTTTTGCCATGGGCTCTGCAAAAAAAGTTATAGGTTTTTCATGGTTCTCCCAGTTACATCCCGAACAAATCCATAGGTGAAAGTGCAAACCCTGGCTGCACCTCCGTCCACACTGGGCCAGGTTCTGGATCTGCTAAGTTACAGCAGCAAACCAGTAACATAGATCAAGATGTTTATATAGGCGAGGGTTTGTCAATTGTCCATCATTCTTCCTATAAATTTTGTGGAGTCTGGGATGTCAAATTTGTCTTTGTGATCCAAAAGCTCATATTTAAAAACCTATCTGGACTGCAATTCTTTAGTCAAATCAAGCAGGGAGTATACAAGAAAATATTTTGTTGTTCTTATCATTCTCTGAATGTTAAATTCTGACCTAATTGGAGAGGCTTTGCATATAACAATGGCTCTCTTGCTTTGTGAAGAATTTTACTCCATGGGTTTGGGTTATGGATTTTTGATTAATTCTAAATTCAACATGGATCAGAGGCATTCTATAGTTAGTATGTTATGTTAACTCTCAATCTATATTATCTGTTCTTAATGATCGGCTTCAAAGAAGACAACAAACCATGAAAAATTAAAATTCTAGTGACCAGGTTTACTCAACATTTACATCACATTACTGGTTAAAAGTGTTATATAGTTGTCATGAGTTGTATTTCCTTTTAGTTAGTCTTGCTATTATAATTTTATTTACGTTAGTTGAAATCATAGATAATTTCTCAGAGCTCAGTGAGAACATATTTTTGAATGTTTTACTCAAGTGGGTTTATAATGCAGGGGATTCTACACGTTTAATAACAGGTAGTGCAGATCAGACTGTCAAGTTATGGAAAGTGGAGAATGGAACACAGTTATTTTCTTTCAAATTTGATTCCCCGGCTAGATCTGTGGACTTCTCAGAAGGAGACAAGCTTGCTTTAATCACCACTGACCCTTTCATGGAGTTGAGATCAGCCATTCATGTAAAGCGGATTGAGAAGGATCTGTCAAGGCGTAAGTGAATAAATTCGTTCCTGGTTCTTGAGATTGCTGATGCATGATATTGAGAATTTTTGTTGCAGTCTGTAAATAAACATGTCACAGTTTTTCATACAAGGTAACCAAATAATTTTTTTTGTTCTTAGATTACTTACCAACTATATGAACTCTGATTAGAAAAATGATGAGCTACAACAAATCGAGGATGGTGTGTTTGTGCTCGTATATTCTATCCATGTTTTTTAAGCATCCAATGAATTGCCTATCTTTTACCTTTAGTTTGCGCTCCTCTATTATATCCGTGTTTTTTAAGCATCCAATGAATTGCCCATCTTTTTCATATAGTTTGTGCTCCTCTAATAATCTGTATTCTAAGCATCCTATAAATTATTAAATTGTCTATATTTTTCCTTTAGTTTGTGCTCCTCTTTTAGATCCCCATTTTTGAAGCATCCATAAATGGCCTATATTTTTTTTTCTTTACTTTAGTTTCTGGTAGTTTGAAAAGTTCCACATAGCTTAGTAGGTACAAACATCAATTATAATGGAACTTTTTATGTTCTGTTTTATTATAGGCCCAATTGTTGTCAAGTCAGAAGGTTTGACATTGTGTCTAAGTTTGGTAAAGATATATTTTGAAAATCATTTACAATTGAATCTGAATGATAGAGTTTTATTTTCTTTATCTAAAATTTAAGATAAAAATGGAAGTTAAAGTAGTTGACTAAGTTGCCGAATCAGGTATGGGGACGGGTATAGGTACGTGGGTATGACAATTTTTTGGGGAGGGGTGGGTACATTTGTATATATATATATATGTATAGATTAGGGATATGTTAGAAGTATCATTATTTATTCAATAGAATACTATTATATATAGATTATATAATATATTATATTTAATAATATAATACATTATATTTCGTTTTACTATTTTAATTCAATCATGTAAATACACCCAGCACGATTTTTTCCTCGATTTTTTCAAAAAATCGTTGACAATAGTCAATGACTAATTTGACGTTTTAATCGCGTTTAAATCTGGAAAAAATCATGATTAAACTTTTCACCTACCCACAATTAAATTCCCGTGAAAAAAAGAAACCCTAAAACTGCACGAAATTCTATAAGTTGTAGTCGTGAATGTTGAAGGTTGAAAGTGAAAATGCGGCGGACATCAGACATCAGACGCAAATCTGAAAGCGGCGGACTTCAGATGCGAATTTGAAAACGACCGACTTCAGCATTTCTTCCATTGACGCCATTTCTTCCTGCAGACTTCGGCATTTCTTCCTTCAAAGTTCAGACATGGGATTTCCAGGTAGGCTTGCGTTTTTCCCTAAATACTATGCATATTCTCTGTTAAAGATTTAGTATTATATTTTTTTTCTATCTAGTAGTTTACTTAGGCACGCGAATTGAGCTTATTTTCATAAATTAAATTGTCTTTTCCGTTCTTCCATGAAGACAAAACTTTGAATAAATAATTTAATTTAGTATTATTTTTTCAAATTCAGTATTATACTAAATAAAAAATACTGTATTATTTTTTATTTAGTATTATTTTTTATATACAGTATAATTTTATTTAGTATAATATTGAATTTGAAAAAATAATACTAATAATATTATTTAGTAAAAAATACTGTATTATTTTTAAATAAGTTTATTTATTTATTTAGTTTTATTATTATTTAGTATTTAAATAATATTGTATTATTTTTTATTTTAGTATTATTTAGTATTTATTTATTTATTTTTGTTAAGTAAGAGGCTTAAAGCCAAATAAATAGATTTGACAAAATTGCAGTTCTATGTCCATGGGTCTTTCAACCCCCATAGGCACGCAGATAGGATTCCAGATTCTAGCCACTGCCAAACCGCAGGGATGCAAAGATTTGACCAAAATCTAGCCACATCGACCTACTTGCTGGATCCTAAGACTGCCAACGCATCCAAGCCAGGTGCTTGTGAACTCCAACGCATCTAAACGAAGACCCACAGTTGTGTGTCCCGTTGGGCTCTTCAGGGGCTGTGGGCACCTTTCAGACGAAATTGCCTTGGAACTTTGCGGACCTAGCCCCACCTCCTTTGGACTCAACACCATCTTGAGAGATTATTGAGATCCTGGCCGAGTTGGCAGGATTATCCATCGATGTGTCCAAGCTTATGCCGTCTGCAGCCATGTTGGCCAGGTTGTCTGCTTCCTTGATGAGTTCCCTGTATACATGGTTAATCGTTATATCATCAAAATACTTCAAGAATTCCATTGCCTTGCTCAGCAAGGAATTCAACTTCCAGTTGGGTGTTGAGCCAGTCCGCAATGCATTTACAATGATTGCAGAGTCACCTTCGATGGCCAGTTTCTTGATCCCCAGGGCTTTGCAAAGACCCAGACCTTCGATGGCCAGTTTCTTGATCCCCAGGGCTTTGCAAAGACCCAGACCTTCGATGGCCAGTTTCTTGATCCCCAGGGCTTTGCAAAGTTCCCTGTATACATGGTTAATCGTTATATCATCAAAATACTTCAAGAATTCCATTGCCTTGCTCAGCAAGGAATTCAACTTCCAGTTGGGTGTTGAGCCAGTCCGCAATGCATTTACAATGATTGCAGAGTCAACTTCGATGGCCAGTTTCTTGATCCCCAGGGCTTTGCAAAGACCGAGACCTTCAACAAGTGCACTTAATTCTGCACCATTGTTGGAGATGATTCCAAGAGGAATCACTTTCCTACCGATGATAGTGCCATTCCAGTCTCTCACAATACATCCAACCCCACCCGAGCCTGGGTTCCCTTGAGCAGCCCCGTCAAAATTCAACTTTGCCCAACCAAAATCCGGAGGCAACCAAACACCTTCAACTTTGTTTCTTAGCATCATCTGAACCTGTCCCAAAAAAAGGGGGGATGATGAGATTGGGCCAATTCTTCCTCATGCAATTGTCCCACGCAGTGAAGGTGACCTTTGTTTTAACATGTTTCAGATTGCTACTGTTAACAACTTCAGTAATCGCCCTCTCCACCTTGAACAAAAAGGGTTCTAGGTCTGTTTTCTTCCCCTGAAAGATTCTCTTGTTCCTCTCTTTCCAGATTTCCCATATTAGGAGAGAGGGACTAATCATCCATAAATTCCCAAACAAACTTGAGTTGAAAATTCTCGGCCAAGATTTAAATAGATTAAGTATATCGTTAGGTAGGGCTGAGATCCACCCCAGCCTGGCACACAACCATTGCCAGCATTGTTGGGAGAATGGACAGCTTAGCAAAATGTGATCTACAGTTTCCGAGTCTCTTTCGCAAAGGGCACATCTGGATGGGACATGATAGCCTAGCTTTCTGAACCATTCAGCAGTGATAATCCTCCCCTGTAGGGCAGCCCATGCAAACATGCCAGCTTTGGGCAGACAAGAGTTGTTCCAACATAGGTCATTTGCTAGATCCTCCCTGCTGTTGATATCTTTACTAATCAATCTATATCCGTTCCTTGAGTTGTACTGTCTTGATTTAGAACCAATCCAAACTATTTGATCCTGACCTTTTCTAGGCGAGATCCACCTTGCCTTAAGTAACTCTCTCAATTGAGCAGCTTGAATGCTATCCTGACAAACCTCCTCGAAGTTTTTCTAGTGCCAAATCACAGCCGACTCTTCTGACTCAAACACCATGTAATCTTTGACCTTGTCTCCCCAGGCCAACTTGAATTGCTCTTTCACACCCTCTGTCTACATAAGCTGATCCAGGGCAGGGCAGCCACCCCAGGAGTCTTCCCAAAATAAAGCACATTTTCCATCAGTTATATCCCAAGAAAGGAAATCCGTGATCAACTGCTTGCACTCCAACATAAAGTTCTAGATTCTAGAGCCTCTGGGAGGAGGAGTTCTGAAAATACCTTCGCGATTTGAAGTCTCTAAGTATTTACCTTTCAAGATTCTTACCACTTCAAATCCGGGTGAGAATACATTCTCCAAATGAGTTTGGCCCCCAATGCCTTGTTCTGCCATCTATGGTTTCTTAAGCCTGCTCCCCCCATGTCTTTTGGCCTGCAAATTTTATCCCAAGCAATTATGACCATCTTTTTCTATTCAGATACTCCTTGCCAGAAGAATCTCCTCATAATCTGAACTAGTTGCTTGATGACTTTGCTGGAGAGAGATAAGCATGACAGGAGATATATGGGAAGGGCTGTAATGACCGATTTCAAGAGCACCAATTGACCAGCCCATGATAACAACCTTCCCTTCCATGAGGAAAGTTTCTGCTCAATCTTATCCTTGAGAGGGTCCCACAATCTTGCTGATCGGGTTCCAGAGTTTAATGGTAATCCCAGATATTTACATGGAAGAGAGCCCAAGTTAAAACCAAGTATGCTCTTGATACTTTCCCTTAATGAGTTTGGGGGTATTTGAAAAGAATATTTTTGACTTGTCTTTGCTGACCACTTGCCCCGAAGCCTCCTTGTAGTCCAATAGAATCTTTTTGAAAGCTCTTGCTTCATTCCTTTTGTTGCGCCCCAAGAGAAGGGTATCATCCGGGAATTGCTGATGAGTTACTGCAATGTTATTAATGACCTTATTACCTTGGATTATGCTTTGTTCTTGTGCAATCCTCACGGCTCTACCCAAGGCCTCAGCCATGATTATGAACAAAAAAGGAGAGAGGGGATCTCCTTGTCTGAGCCCCCTGGAAGACTCAAAAAACCCTTTGGGAGAGCCATTGACTAGGACTGAGAAACAAGGAGTAGAGATGCATTGAAAAATCCAGTTGATCCATTGTTTGTTGAAACCAAATGCCTCCATGCATTTACATAAAAATCTCCAATCTACCTTGTCGTATGCCTTCTTAATATCTAGCTTGATCAACATACATGGTATCTTAGTTGACTGAATTGACTGGATAGTCTCTTGGGCTATGATTACTCCATCCAGTATGGATCTGCTCGACACAAAACCTGTTTGCTCCTTAGATATAATTGTGGGAAGGACTGATTTAAGTTTGTTTGCCATCACTTTTGACATGATTTTGTATAATGTGTTACACAAAGAGATGGGGCAAAACTCATCCCATTCTTCTACATTTTCTTTCTTCGGGATGAGAACGATAAAGGTGTTGTTCACTTCTCTGAGCAATACTCCTGAGTTTCTTGATGCCTCCATAGCCTGTATAAGGTCATCTCCCAGAATATGCCAACATTTTTGAAAACAACTTGTCGGGAATCCATCTGGGCCTGGGGCCTTGTCAGGATGAAACTGTTTTACAGCTCTTTCCACCTCCTCTTTGGAGAATTTCGCGTTCAGCATTTTGTTTTGCTCTGTTGTTATCAGCTTTGGGATGTTTTTCAACAACTGATTTTGACTGGTTAGGCATGAACCAACCGAGGTGTTCAAAATGTTCTTGAAGAAGGAGACCGCACTCTTTGCAATCTTGAACGGATCCTCTTCACTTGACCCGTCAGCTCTTTTGATGCTCCTTATCTTGTTGGCACTCCTCTTGTATTTAACTATGCTATGAAAGAATTTAGTGTTTTTGTCACCATCGACTAGCCAAATTTCTCTTGATTTTTGTCTCCAAAAAATCTCTTCTTTTGCTGGGATGTCTTCATATCTTTCCATCAGAATCTTCTCCTTACAATAACTCTCTTGATCCATCCCATCACGAATGACTCCTTCGTTATGAGCCAGCAACTCAGCTTCCAGATCAGCTTTCTTAGCAAAAATGTCCTTGAAGTGTTCTTTGTTCCATATTAACAAGTGCTTTTTTAAAGCTTTTAGCTTAGATATAAAGCAAAAGAGTTTGGAGCCCTCAAACTGATCAACTTTCCACTAGGATTCAACTAAGCCAAAAAAGTTCTTGTCCTTCATCCACATGTTTTCGAACTTAAAGGGGCTCCTTGCAGGTTTATCATCCTTGCAGCATTTGAGGAGGACAGGAAAGTGGTCTGATCAAGAATAGGGGATAATAGTGGCTTTGATGTTTGCCTGAATTGATGAAAGATCCCCATGAAGAAAGAAACGGTCAAGCTTTTCCGCAATCTGAGTGGGTCCCATATGCCTGTTATTCTAGGTGAAAACCCCCTCCTCTGTTTCAAACTCTATCAAGTTGTTTTTGATGACCCAGCTCTTGAAGTCGACCTGGGAAGGAGCACTCTGTAAGCCCCCCCTCTTGTCTGTTGAGCGAAGGATGGCATTGAAGTCACCCCTGATAATTGTGTGCTCCACCTCTGATCCATTCAACAGGGTTTCAATTTGAGCCCAAACTTGCCTTTTCCTCTTTGTCAGGGATGGACCATAGACATTAATGAGTTATATCCTCATATATGGACTGGAGAACTGGACCCTTCCTGCTATCCAGTTGCAGTTACCAGCCATTGCCTCAAAGATCACCTTCCTGCTGTCCCACAGAATTGCAAGCCCACCTGAAGCACCCCTCGCCTGTATTCCAACCACGCTCCAACCACCTAGCTTCTTGTTAAATGAGTCAAGGTCCTCTATGTTCAATTTGGTTTCTTGTAATAGGACAATACTCGCCTTTGTTTCCTGTAGCCTGCGCTTCACCAAGCGCTGTTTGTTAGGGGCGTTGAGGCCCCTAACATTCCAAGTTAGAATCATGGCACCTGGGGAAGGGGGCCTCCCTTCCCAGCCTTAAGAATTTCTGTGATTTTCACCTAACCTTCTGCTAAACCAGCCAAGCTGATAAGATCTGCCACCGATTTCCTCCCTCTTCTACTTCCTGGGGATTTGCCACAGTCCGGTTTTGACTTATTTGGGACATTTTGTAAAAGTCCCAGATTATGTTGATCAGGGACTTCTTTAATTTCCCTTTCTTCCACCTGGCATCCAAGCAGTGACTCGTTTTCCTCCAGCTCTAAAGCGTCTAATTCCATCATCTTTTGGATTAAATCCTCTTTCTCCGCTTGCTGATCCAGAATCAATCCTAGACAGTCAGAGGTAGCTGCCCCAAAGCTACCAATCTCGTTTTTTGGCTGATCAGGACTTGGAAGAGGATGTTCCTCAGAGTCTTTTGTGATTCTGGAAGTCAGTTGCTCATTGCCACCCAAAGCATCCTGAGCTCTCAGATCAAGAATCTTCTAGATTAAATCCAACTTCTCTCTTCTATCCTCCTCACTTACTTGGGCGGGTGATGTGGGAAGCCCAGCACCTTCGTTGAAAAACTCAATTTCAGCCTGAAAATCTCTTTCCACAGGAATCTCCCCCTCTTCTAAGCCTTCTGGACATTCCACTTTGTCAACACTTTGATTGTTCCATGGGCTGGGAGATAGGCAGCTTCTTTTGATTGAAGGTTGGGTGTTATGGTCTGCAGAGAGAGTCTGCGTGTGCTGACTATCCACCTCTGGCAACTTGAGTTGCTCCTGAATTTCTTTATAGAGTGCTTTTGTTTCCTTAACTAATTTTGCTATAACCACCTGACTCTCCTGATTACTGACTAGACTCCTATCAATCGAAGCTGACTCCTGCTGGGGTATTGTTGTGACCTTTTCACACATCGCCCCATCGCTGATGGGGACCCCCAGTCGCCTGCTAGTTTTTAGGGTTCTGTCTCCTTGCAATGGTTACATGAGATCACTTTGCCAAGAGTTTCAGGTCAGTTTGCCGAGAGTCACCCGAGCCGAGTCAGTAATTCATGCTTGAATCAATGCGTAGATGTCATGGAAGCGCTCAGAAGGCCCAAGAGACGAAGATCAACTGTAAATTCGGCCAATTCTGACACTTCCTATTTTTTAGGAGAAGTTGCTTTTTCGTTTTTTCATTTTTGGCATTTTTGGACCAAACAAGGTTCCCTATTTTTTAGGGTTGCTTTTTCTATTTTTAGAAAGTTTCTATTTTTGGAAAGTTTCTATTTTTGGAAGGGTCCCGAGTTCTGAAAACGCACTCAGAAGTTCGAAAAACTCAATAGAACTCTCGGAAAATCGAATTGAAAATTTTGAAAATTTTTCGAAAAATCTGGAAAAAACAAGTAAAAAGCATGAAAATCAGACTGAAAACGTTCGAGAATCTGGAAAAACCAGTCAAAAACCAGTCAAGATCAATCAGATTCGAAGATGAAATCATAAAAATCAACTCAAAAATGGTGAAGTTTGTGAGAAATCTGTGCAAGTCTGGAAAATTCGCCATGAAAGAAGGATGAAGAAAGGTATGTGAAGGTCTGGAAGGTCATGGAACTCGCCCAGCAGCTAAGGAGGATGTCCAACAAAGTCTTGAAGTCCGCCCAGCACTTGGGAATCATATCCCTGCATCTTGGAGGCACATCCTTGACCCCTTCAAAGTCCGCCCCTGGCATCCTTGCACCTCATGAAGTCCGCCTTGCATCTTGAAGCATATCCTTGGACCTTCTTAAGTCCGCCATCCTCATCCATGCATGCTATGAAGTCCGCCATCTCCAAAAGGGACATCCTAACACCCCCTAAAGTCCGCCACACTTGTGCTAGGAAGTTTCAAAGTCCGCCTTGCATGTGCTGGAAGGTCTCAAAGTCCGCCATCTTCTAAGGGGGACGTCCAAAAGGGTCATGAAGTCCGCCTATCCTCATCCTAGACCTCTTCAAAGTCCGCCCTATGCTTAGAAGCTCGTCCAAAATGCTTGAGAAGTCCGCCCTTGAAAGGTGGGACTTGGCTGAAGGTCAAGTAAAGTCCGCCTAGGCTTATAAAGTAAGAAAAAATCAAAATTTTCTAAGTGTTGATGCCTACCAAGAGGGAAATTTCGAAATATGCTAAGTATGAAAGTATAAAGAGGTGGATAATCCTTTCCAAAAGGATAAAGTGGTAAAAACAAGTGCTAAGATGCCAAGGAAATTCGCCCTAAAAAAAAAAAAAGAGGGACGTCCAAGATGCTCATCCCAAAGACTTAGGAGATGCCCACCATGCACTTGGAAGAAGTTGGTAAAATAGCAAAGACATCCATGACGTTCGTCTAAGATGTCAAGGAAGTCCGCCCAAGATGATAAGATGGTAAGATTTTTGGCTAAGTGTCAAAGAAAATTTCGAGAATTCGCCTAAGTAAAGAGGCTAGGAAGTGAAAAATGAAGATGTTGGCTAGACATCCGGACACTTTCGAGAGGACAAATGCCAAGATTGAAAGAACATGTGCTAAAGATTATCGGGATATGGCAAAGAATAAAACGGAATGTGCCCAACACGATGAGGGAAAAGAGGTAAAATTTGCCTAAGTATGGAAAATGCGAAGAAATTGTCAACTTTGACCATAGAAAAATGCACGAGGTAAAGGGAAAGGAAGGATCGTCCTTGACCAAAGGGATGAAGAATATGTCAGACGTCAGGAAAATTCAACCGGCAAAGACATTCGGACAAGGATATTGCCTAGAAAAATTCGACCGAGCAAGGAAATATTTGACTTGGACAGAGAAAATGAGCTTAAAATCTCGCCTCGGCAAAGAAAAATGAGGATCTGGCAATGAAATTCTCGACGGAATGGCTTAAGATTTGGTTTGGCTAGACGAAATTAAGGACGAAATCGGAAAATACACTCTCAGCCAAGAAAAACGGAAGAAAAATGGAAATAGCCATGGGTCCAAGACGAACGGGTTAGAATTAATTAAAATATTTTAATATTTTAATAATTAATTCTCAACTATTTGGAATTTAAAAATTCCTTGGACAAAATCAAAATTGCCAGACACGAATCGGACGAAAGTAAAGCACGCCAGGCGGAGATGAAATCCGGCAAGAAGAAAATTAAATTCACCATGAATTTAATTAAATTATTTAATGTTTATTTAAAAAATTCGAAAAAATCAGAGATAAACATTAAATAAAAAAATCAAATTTTGGAGATTTGCTCGGATAAGTTCGAGACTGAGCCTTGTCGGAAAATAAAAGGAAAGTTGCCTGTTTGGAAAATGAAAACAAATCGAGGATCAAGAAGAAAGATGGCAGTTACTAAATCGAATTCAACCTCTCAGCATTATAATGAGTTTCAGCAACTCATTTTTCACACACAGCTGAAGAGAAATTTAATCTTTCTCGAAATCGTCAGGCAATTAATTCGTCCATTAGCAAAGTCGAATTTTCTCACAGAGAAAAGCAGTGTTATGCTGAGGAATTTTTCGCGGGAAAAGAAAAGGATATTTATTCAAAGCTGAATTCTTCTTGAAGAGGGGCGCACTTTTCAAAAAAATCAGATTTCTTAAATCTGATTTGCATTTGACGATCCTTCTCTGAGGTTTGGTGATTGGTCAGTTAAATTTGCTATCTTTTTATGCCCTTTCATCTTGACGAAGTTCTGGCAAGATTTTCAAATTCATTCAAGTCACTTTCAGCTTGCTTTTTCGCAGCAAATTAATTGTTTGAACAGCTGAAAGTCAATTTTTCGAATCCAAGGCACGAGGTTTAAATTATTTTAAAGGTCTTTATATTAATGTTAGTTTTATGACTGCAGGTTGACGGACACGGCAGGCGGATTATCCAGGAAGCTGAAAATGAAGTTCGCCAACAAGGGTGCTCAGAAGGAGACTAAAGTCATCTCGAAGTGGAAGAATGTCGTGGATACTGACCTCGGACATGTGGATTTTGACGAATTCAAGAAAAGAGTATACGGTCAGAAGGGACTTCCCACAGCAATAGCCAGAAGGATGGTCGGAAACGGGATATTCCAAGCAGCTGGATTCCCTCCGGCAATGGATTGTGCTGAGTTAATGGTGGAATGTGCTCGCCATTATGATGCCCAGAAAAGACAGATTATCGCCCCTGACGGAAGGATCTTGGCACACTTGAACGAAGTATCAATTCAGGAGACCTTTGGCATTCCAGAGCATTCAAGAACGGTCTATAAGACCAAAGAAGAAGCCAAAATGCTATATGATGGTCAGCCAGATCTATGTGCCACAACAGTCAACAAGGTTTGGATGGACAAGCCAAAGCCATCAATCAAGAAGTTGCCCAAGAGGCCTCGCTGCACGGACTTCAAGGAAGATTTTGGGGATATTGTGCTGATGCTGAACAGAATAGCTGGCAACCCGCAGGGCGCCTTCTTTGAGAGTTGGATGTATTATTTTATCGACGAGGTCACCTCTGGAGTTAAAATGTTCAATTGGTCACGGATGATAAGTGACAACCTCCATGAGCAGCTGATCAACCTTGAAAAGACCAAGTCTTTTCACATGAGTTCATATGTGGTATACCTGTTGGCCAGGTCATACAAATATCCAGGGTTGATCTGCAAGGGCAGAATTGGCAATGGGGAGAACGAGCTTAGGCCTTACGACTGCTATCCTCAGCTCCAGTTGAAGGAGAAGACTCACTTCAGGAGGGTACATGATGCATTCCTAATGCACATTACCAGAAAGCTTCAAGGAGGAGTGCACCAAAGGCTGAGCCATGAAGCGAAAAGTCTTATCAGCAAATATGGGTCTTGGTTCATCCAGTTCCCTAAATTTACATATATCAGGATCCAGGGATTTACTGGAAATCCCTATAAATTGCCTATCTATCCGACTGATCGGATGATATTGCTTGAGGTTTTGAGACAGTTAGAAGAGTATCAGAGTATTCAGAGGCCGACCAAGAAGGCGTCCGTCACATTCCCATTCTTCATCGGGAACATGCTAGAGTACTGTCCATCAGCACAAGCGGCTGAAAGTGCTAGATTAGAGATCCAATGGTACCCTTTCACGGCATACAAGTCCA
>VDFB02068938.1:0-28727 GCA_007258455.2 Sequoia sempervirens | reverse complement strand
GACTTTCTTTCTAGATTGACTACATCAAAAGATAATCAATTTATTGATGAATCTTTCCCTGATGAACATTTGTTTTCCATCAATGTGCATACACCTTGGTATGCTGACATAGCCAATTACCTGGTTATAGGGAGAGCTCCTCCTCATTTCTCTCCAAAAGAGAGAAGGGTACTCATTGAGAAAACCTTTCCTTTCTCATGGATTGCAGGCTGTTTATTCTACACTAAACCATACCATGTCATGAGGAGATGTGTAAGGGAAGATGAGACATATGATATATTGCATGCATGTCACAATGAACCCTGTGGAGGGTATTTTGCAGCCAAGAGAACAGCAATGAATATCCTTAATACAGGATATTATTAGCCCACACTTCATAAGGATGCAGGCAGGTATACAAGGAATTGTGATAGATTCTAGAGGATGGGCCAGCCAACCAAATATGATGAGATGCCTCTTTACCCATAGGTAGTCATCATTCCATTTGATAAATGGGGACTGGATTTTGTAGGACCAATTGATCCATCATTAAATGGTAAATCATACATCTTGGTTTGCATTGACTATGTGACCAAGTGGGTTGAGGTTAAAGCAATGAACATTCCAGAGATAATAAGGTTGCAAAATTTCTTTATGAGGAAATCTTCACTTGTTATGGGGTTCCAAGGGAGATAGCGACTGATCAAGGTGCTCAATTTACATCAACCCTTGTCACAAAACTAGTTAATGAGTATAATGTGAGGCACAATAAGTCTACTCCCTATCACCCTCAGGCCAATGTACAATTTGAGGTGACCAACAAGGAAATTGAGGCAATTCTGACCAAAATAGTGGCTATTCATAGAAAAGATTGGGAAAATAGGCTGCCAAAAGCTGTCTAGCCCTATAGGACCAGCTAGAAAACAACCACATGTTTCACTCCTTTTGAATTATTGAATGGGAAGACAACTATGATGCCCATTGAATTTGAGAATAAGACTCTTAGGACTGCACTAGATCTTGGGATGGACATATCTGAGGCACAAAAGGATAGAATCATGCAGTTGAATGCTTTGATGAGATGAGAAAGACAACCCTACATCATACTGAGGTAGTGCAAAATCAAAGGGTCAAATGGCATGATAGGTACATAAAGGAAAATAAGTTCCATTTTGGTGACTAGGCACTCCTTTATGACTCTATGTATCAAGACAATGCAGGTAAATTGAAGACTAGATGGTTGGGATCGTATGAAGTTGCAAAAGTATTTCCCAACAAAGCTGTACAACTCACCACCATTGACCCTGTTAGATTCAAACTTCTCGTCAATGACCACTGTCTAAGGTTGTATCACAAGCCAACATCCAAGGAAGAGTTCATGCAACAATTTATTCAATACCCAACCACTGAATTTCCTACACTCGAAGGAAGCAGATCTAGTGTCCCTCCTTTTGAATGATCCAAGTACACATGTAATCACTTCATAATAAATATTTCCACTTTTTTGGGAATCCACTTCTTCATTAATCCACCCATTCTCCCATCCATCTCCCTCTTCTCTCTCTTCCATAACTCCACCATCACTCCACTCCGCCATCATTCCATTCCATCACCACAACATTAATTGCTCAACCGTACTTCTGAAAGGTAACTAATACTTTCTCCACATTCTTTGCAACGAAAATCCATGTTTTCAAGTACGTACATGATAATTTGTTGTATCTTAATTACCTTTAATGCATTTCTTTAATTACAATAGTTAAATGTAGATATTTCACATAACATGAAATTGTACTCCACCTTGTCCAATCATAATTATCAACTAGCCTGTGTAGAAACATGCTATAATTTAGGTTGGGGGGAAGTGTCAACTCAAAAATCCATGTGTCATCGATATCAACAAATTTGAAATAAGCCAATTTGAATGATAAATTGAAATGACGACTTCATGTGTGGAATGTCATTAAACCACCGCCATTTTTCTTGATGATACCATCCATTAATGAATCTTTATTGCCTAGTCATAATATCAAATTTCACCCAAAAAAAAGTAAATTGGTGAGCTACATGACATTGGTGTCAACACTGTAGAAGGAATTGCAAGAAGAAGAAGTTGGGGTTTTCAAAAAGGTATTGCAGGAAAAGGAAATTTAGCCGAAGTGCTTGTTGATTGTGGGCAGTTGAAACAATGGGAGGTCAGCTAATTAGGAATGAGCCCACAGTTCATGATGTGATAATGCAGGATGCACCTTCTTTGGAAAATTTTATAAATTGTGGATGGTTGGATTATTTCTTGAAACTCGACAACTACAATGAGGAAATTGTGCAAGAATTTGCACAAACACTCTCTGAGGGGAAGGTAATGGTAAAAGGGTTGGAGGTGATCGTTACCGAGGAAAGAATTGTGGAGGTAACAGGTTTACTTGCTGATGGTGAGCCATACCCTGCTACCAGAGATGTAAGGTCAGCCATGGCTGAATTTACTGAACCCAGTGACCCTCCGTTGATGGTGGATAAACAAGGTACGAAGAGAACTTCTTGTTGGAATCAAGGAACACTGAGAGGGGGGGTGAATTAGTGTTTTGCAAAATTTAACAATATTAATTTGATCTCTACTTATAACATTAAACCAAAAGAAAGATGTAAGCACATAAAGCAATCAACAACACCATAACACAAGGATTTTTATGTGGAAACCCTGTTAGGGGGAAAAAAATGGTGGAGGTCAATCCACAATTTGAGTACTCAAATATAAGTGTTTTACAAAATGGGAATGCACTTGCATTCAGGCACACTACCTAGAGCTCACTGCTCAAAAATAGAAAGACTCACTACCTTACAAAAGATTTGAATTACAACCAAGGATTTGAACTGAGAAAGTAACATCTACAAATGCCTGATCACAGTTTCGATTAGGCTAATCAATCAATTTCTTGACCTTCTAACTGATTTTTCTCTTCTGCTTTGTTCTGCTTTAACTCGCATCACAAATCCTTAATGCCCAAGTGAAACTATGCATAATTACTCTACAACTCTTCTGATATTCACAACACACTTCATATATAATTTTTTCACACACCAAAATGATATAATCAATTGCTTATATATATCCGCAACTAAATATTTAATCGCTACAAGTCGACTTCAATAAAAAATGAAAATATTTTCAAATTTTCAGCTTCAAATCTCAAATAATTTTCAATGCACATCCACCAATGTTGGCCACAGCATAGTGATGACCCAAAAAAAAATCCTTAAACCCGAAAATACTTCAATTTTTTTTGCCTCAAACATCCGCAACTTGCCACATTCACTTAGTCGACCTTCTAGCACTGTTAAACGAAAAATCAATCAACCGGATCTCCTAACTCGTACACCACTTGATGCGATAGCACAAAAATTAAGAATAAGATATTCTAGATACCCAATGACCTTCCCTAAGATCCACAACCAAAATTGATAAACTGGTAATGCAAATGGATTGACAGATTCAACTTCAGTTGGATACCCTATTCTTTACTCTGTCTTCCGGTATGGAAAGATACTGAAGTGCAGACTGGATCAATGACTTAGGTTGCCATCAATGAAAACACCATAAGCCATATTCCAACAATCCCCCCCTTTGGAATTGATGACAACACTTAGTGAAAAATGACTAAGTGTCAGAACCAACAAACTGCAATCCTTCAAGACTTCAAAAAGTCATAGTTGACAAAACTCCTCCTGAATTTGATAAGGAATTTTTCATTTCTCTCTCTCCCCCTTTGACATCAATGAAAAATAGATAATAAAAGAGTTTCCTATAGTATTCCCTTTTGAAGTGTAACCAAAAACATACTTATTCAAAAATTGATTCAATTTTTTTGAAGAAATACAACCGCTACTTGTGTTAGAAAATTATTTTGTATTTTTCCTTCATCTCTAGAAGAAACTTCTTCCATGCTTCCACTGCAATCCTGGTGATTATGATCATGCTGTTGTTTTCAGATGTTCGGTTGATAATCTTGATGAGGGATTCTGGAATGGTGATGGCTTCTTCTAATATCTCTCCTTTCCTCAGTATCTCAATTAATTGTTCTAGTCTACATTCTGTTATGTCCTTTACTTTCCAAAAAGTGTCAACAATCTTGTTTCTGGTGATTTGAAAATTTGTATGCTCTGACTGTGATTCTTGAATCCTTTTCTTGATTTCACCATTTTGATCCTAAAACATGTTAAAATTTTGTCCAATACTATTCAACTCTGTTTCAATTTGTTCCAACTTTCCTTTGTACTTGCCAATTGCATGAGGCCATCAAAGACAATAGTTATAGATGTTGTTTGCTATGTTTATGCATTGCCTTAGTTGATTCATGTGCCTTTTAAGCTTGGTGAGTGATAATCTGTACTACTTCTTTAAGTGTAGAATTATTTCTTCTTCTTCCTTGTTCTAAGACTCAGAGTCCATGATTTCCTTGATGCATTCAATCATCTCTTTAGGAAACATATATTGTAAACTCTCTAATTTAATATGGTTGTGCACAAGATGAGCACTTAGTACTTTTAAAATCATGTCCTACTCATATGAAGGTCTGATATACCATATTTTTGTGATTTTCTGCATTCCATCTTCCTCATGAATAAGCTGCAATAGCTCTTCTTTGGTTAAATCACCCTCTTCTTCACTTTCTTCTATCATTTCCTTTTCTTGTTTTGGTTCGGCTATTTCCAGTTCTTTTCTTTGGGTTTCCTTAGTTTCCTTATTAGATTCCTCATTTGGTATGTCCACAATCACTTGTTCATTTCCTTTTGCTTCAACTCTTTAAGTCTTGCATGCAGGTGGAGTACAAACAACGATTTCTTTTGCTCTTTTCTTCTTTCTCTCCATCTCACCAAAGGAGGAACCAACTTCAAGTTCCCTTACCAGAATGGGAATACCAATTGAGCCAAACTTTCTTAGTAAACCTTTAAAGAAACTTTCATATACTTGATCTCAATTTTCCAAATTGCTAAAGGGTATGTAAATCTACTTACAAACTGGTTCACTCTCTTCCCATATTACATTGTTGTTCAGTGGTAAGCCATTCAGAAAATACATCACAAGACATATAACCAAGGTACCAAACCTGAAAGGGTAATCTGTGTTCTTTGTCAATTGTACATTCTCCATCAGTTGATCTTTTAGTAATCCGCAAAGGTCAAAATCTTGATCTTCCATTATCATCTTGTGTGAAATGTAAACAACACCTACTGAAGTTGCACCTTCTCTATTTTTGAAAAAGATTTTGTAGGATACTCCATGAGAAATGTACCTTGTCATTGAATCTCTAATTGTTGAGATTATTAATGCCCTTTGATCTCCAATTACTCTAGTTAGGGTTTCAACTTCTTTATTTTAGATTGACTTCTTCCTCGACACATCCCCAACTTTGCATAACCCAGTTATAGTTCCAATCACTTCTTTTGAGATATGGTAGGGTTTATCTAGAGTTAGAATATCGCCATTCAATCTGTCTAGAATAAACTCAATGATTTCTTCATTTTCGAAATAGGGGAATTCACTCCAAATATCTAAGCTTTTGTGTTTTGCTTCTTTTAGCCATTTCAATTGATCGTGCGACATGTTTCTTACAAATCTAATCTTCTCACTGCTATACTCATCTAGGTTTATCATTCCTTTGATTTTTTCCATTTTACCTTCCGTACTCATGTCTTGATTCTACCAAATAAGTTCTTCAACCACACACCAAATTAAACAAAACATTCTCAATACAACTTAAGTACTTGATGGATTAGGGTTCTGCCGTCGAATTATCGTCACACTTTCAAAATTATGATGTAGATTGCTCTTCTTCTTCTTTTCTTCTATATAAAGTGGAAAATAAGGGTTCCAACTTGGTTTTTATAACTTGCACACCTAACCTTTTGTTGTAATAAATTCTTTTGCACTAGGTGTTCCAGATACCCTGTTTTCTCAATCAACAAAGAATTTTTTTTGCGGACCTTGAATTGATTGAATTTCTTTACAAGTGTTTTCCAATGCATATGTAAATCATTAGTACAACTATTGATAATTTTCCACATTCTGGCACCAACTACCGATAGGGGGAAAAGGATTTTCTTGAAAAAATCCCCCTAGGCCAATGGCCTAAAATTAATTCTCGGAGGAATTACTAGCAGCTAGATCTGGTGCTGGCTCATTTCCTACAACAGAGGGGCTCTTCTTCACCCATGTATTCTTCATCTAATCTCTTATTTCATCCACATTCACTTTCCCTTTTCCTTTATCGTATTTCTGTGTATTTCTACCTTTGTATGCCGAACCTCTTCTATCAATATTTTTGTTTCTGCATAATCTTGCAATGTGATTGTATTTGTTGCAATTGTAACACACATCATTTCCTTGTTCAGACCAGTCATTCCATTGATTTCTTCTTAATCTGCACTGGTTAGCAATATGCAAAAATCTTCCATAGGTATAACATTTAACATTCCTTCGATTGACTTATGACCAAACTTATTGCAATTGAAACACTGACCGAAGAATGATGCATCACTAGATTTCATTTTACTTCTACATTGAGCAGCCATATGACCAAATTTATTGCAAGCAAAACAATATCCATTAAACTTTTGAGCATTAGATTGTCTTACCAAATTCCTTTTTTCTTTGTTCGTCTGATTTCCTTGCCTAAAATTCCTTTGTCTAGATCCGAAACTTTCTCCTTTCTCATAACCAAGATCTGGCTTGTAATTTCCATTCTTCTAACCTTGAGTGAACTCATCAAGCTTAACTAAGCTAATTTTGAACTTTTCCTTGTATTCATTTGCGGTAGCAAGTTCATCCCTGAGAATAACAATCTATTTTTCAAGCTCTTCTTTATTGTTTCTGGATTGTTGCAGTTCAATCTCCAACTAAATGAATCCTCCATTAATTCTGCTACATTCATCAAATCTTTCTTTTAAGGACTGAGCAAGATTATCCTCATTCTTCTATCTTTCTTCAATCTCCTTAGTCAACTTCATCACCATAGATTCCATCTCATGCTTTAGGGTAGCATTTTCTCTAGAAAGCTTTTCACATTCTTTAGTTATTTCCTTCAAGGTTTGATTCAAGTGAACATCATTCATGCTTTTTCTCTCTTTTTGCTTAATCTAGTCATAGAGATCCTTTCTCTTCTCCCTGGACTTAATAATCTGATCCTTCAACTTCTGAATGAATTTCTCAACATCCTTAAGATTTTCTTTCAATTCCTGAACTTCTGCTTTGGACTAATCAAGATCATCAAGTTCCACCAAAAGCGTTGCTGAAAACTATAAGGGAAAATAGGGGCATCTCGGAGAAACCTCTAAGAACAGTAGTGCCTTCGGTAACTTTATTTCCGATTAGATTACCTCAAAGACACGTACAACTATGTCATAAAGTGGAACATACACAATTCATTTCCCACATTGATCCTTCTGAGAGAATCACATGTTAATTCAACAACATGCATTAACAGATTCTACTACAAGAACCAACAGACATGAAAGATGAGACAAAAAAGAAGAACACAAAGATTTACGTGGGGAAAATCCTTTTGGGTAAAAAACCCCACACTCCAAAGATCGAGCCATTGTATTATTCAGCAACAAAATGGTTACAATACAATTTCAAGCTCTTAGCCTTTTCAGAGATTACATCTTGTTCATCTGGATACAACTGGTAGAAAACTCTCCCTAAGAGATCAACCATGGCATTCATGATTAGGAGAGATTCCAGCAGCATACCCCTGCCTCTCTCTTCCTCTGCTTTGGCCTCATGGCCTCAGCCTTTCAGCCAGCCACTCGGTCCTCTCTCTCTATTCTCTATACTTTCAGAATGTCCAATGCATACATATATGCATTTGTTCTCAACATGATCTATGAAACGGTTCGTTTCCAACTGTCGGACAACAATCTCCAACTTAGCATCATTATTGTTGAAGATGTTTCCATTTCCTCGTGTAGAGTTTTCCCTTCCACACAGAAACGGTTGCAACAGTCTCACAACAAATGGTTCACATTCTGCTCTCTCTCTGATTTGTCCAAATCGCACCATGTCAGACAGTCTTCACTTGGTCAAGGGCATTCAACCTGTGTCACATGTCAGTGAGACACTAACTGTGTCTCCCCGATGCCACATAGCCCATATCGTCATTGTCGCCAAGAGTCTTCACTATCAACAAGACAATATATCAAGTTCATAAGCTATCACTCAGACTTCCTCTTGTCGCCAAGACATCTTACCGAAGTTCCCTAAGTCACATCGACCTTAGCATTCTCATTGCTGAGACAATCGCCATTCGATGAGACATCATACCAAAGTTCAAAGGTCACTCCAAAATTTCCAATAGTCGGCAAGACTATTGTCATTCGCTGAGAGATCATACCAAGCCTTTATGTTATACCAAAATGCTCCACTGTCGGTGAGACATCTCCCTGTCGCCAAGAGTTCTTACCAAACCCTTATGTTACTCCGAAGACCACAACCATCGGCGAGACCATTGCAGTTCGCCAAGACTTCATACCGAAGTCTTCAAGTCATGCCGAAAAGAACACTCATCGACAAGACTTACCACTCTCGCCAAGACATCCCACCGAGTCTTCATGTCATCCCGAAGACCTTAGTGTTCACCAAGAGTCACACCGAAGAGGACCGTCGGCCAAAAATTTCACATTCATTGAGACTTCATACCGAAGTCCTCGTGTTTCTCCGATGACTCCATTCGCTAGGAGTCTCACCGAAAACAACCCAATCACATGTAGCTTTGTCGGCCAGACTTACCACTGTTGCCAAGAGGTCATAGCGAACCCCTTTTATTACCCCGATGACTCCATATGTCTATCGGTGAGACATCTTCCTGTCGCCAAGACTTCAGGCTGAAGTCTTTGAGTTACCACGAAGACTCCAAGTGTATCCCCGCTGTTAGTGAGACTTTCATTAGTTGCTGAGAGTTCTTCCTGAGACCCTTGTGTTACCCTGATGACCATATTGGTGAGACACTCTTCAGTCGCTGGGACTTCATACCGAGTGTTCAAGTCAACCCGAAGACCCCAGTCGCTATAGGTCTCCCCGAAATCTGCTAGGCACTTGATAACAAACACTTGTATCTTTGTCGGTGAGACATCTCCCAATCACCAGGACTTCATATCGATAGGAGCAAGTCATGCCGATTAACACATCGGATAGACAGACCAAAGGTCACGCTGATATCGACAAGAATTCCTATCGTCGCTGAGACATCATCTCGACTATCCAAGGGTATGTCGAAGGTTTTAGATGCTGATTGCCAAGACATTCAGGAGGTCACAACGATAGTTAGGATCAACTAGTAGGTAGGCCATACATCTCCATAGTTTCACCGAAATTGCTCACAAGAGGTTTCAACCTGTGGGATTGAGGCACACAATTCCAACAAAGACTACTACAGTACATTACATTCCAAGATCCATCTCAAGCTGTTAAAATTCTTCTAAGGAACTAGGCTCTGATACCAATTGTTGGAATCAAGGAACACTGAGAGGGGGAGGAATGAATCAGTGTTCTGTGAAATTTAACAATATTAATCTGATCTCTACTTACAACATTGAACCAAAAGAAAGATGTAAGCACATAAAGCAATCAAAAACACCATAACACAAGGATTTTTACGTGGAAACCTTGTTAGGGGAAAAACCACAGTGGAGATCAATCCACAATTTGAGTACTCAAATATAAGTGTTTTACAAAATGGGAATGCACTTGCATTCAGTCACAGTACCTAGAGCTCACTGCTCAAAAACAGAAAGGATCATTTCCTTACGAAATATTTGAATTACAACCAAAGATTTTAACTGAGAAAGTAGCATATACAAATGCCTGATTACAGTTCCGGTTAGGTTCATTAATCAATTTCTTTACCTTTTGATTGATTCTGCTCTTTTGCTTTGTTTTGCTTTAACTCACATCACAAATCCTTAATGCACAAGTGAAATTGTGCTTAATCACTCTACAAATCTTCTGATATTCGCAACACACTTCATACATACTTCGTTCACACACCAAAATAATATAATCGATTGCTTATATATATCCGCAACTAAAGATTTAATCGCTACAAGTCAACTTCAATAAAAAATGAAAATATTTTCAAACTGTCAGCTTCAAATCTCAAATAATTTTCAATGTGCATCCACCAAGGTTGGCCATGACATAGTGAGGACCCAAAAAAAAATCCTTAAACCCAAAAATACGTCAAACAATTCTCCTTGAACATCCACAACTTGCCACATTCACTTAGTCAACCTTCTAGCACTGTTAAAAAAAATCAATCAACCGAATCTCCTAACTCGTACACAATTGATGCGTCAACACAAAACTTGAGAATAGGATATTCTAGATACCCAATGACCTTCCCTGAGATCCACAACGAAAACTGACAAACTGGTAATGCAAATGGATTGAAAGATTCCACTTGAGTCAGATACCCTATTCTTTACTCTGTCTTCCAGTATGGATAGATACTGAAGTACGGACCAGATCAATGACTTAGGTTGCCATCAATGACAAAACCAGAAGCCATACTCCAACACTTCTCTACTAGAGCCATGGAAACAAGTAGCTGTCCACATTATCAAGTACATTACTTGTGAGGGCCGCCAGTCATGCCTCCATTATGTACATTTCAACCTCTTGAACCATATGAGGCATTGATGAAGAATGAACATGCCCAATGTGCTATATCACCTCCTTTCCATCATGGCAACTAAAATGCAGAAAGGTAGGGATAATTCTATCTCTCACCATTGTTTAATAAAATTGTTAGTGGAAAAATCTCTACAAGAAGTGTCTGATATGACATGGGAGGAGTTTGTAAATATAATTCAATTTAAAGCAGAAAATGTACATCCTAGAGGTCAGTCTCAATCTTGTAGGGTTAGTAGGGAAGTGAGGGCTACTAAAATTACTCTTGGAGCATCAACCTCTAGTGCAAACCCTAGTTCAAACCCTCCTGCAGCCAAGCAAGCTATTGAAATTGGGTCTTCTGAGTCAGAATATTCAAATGAGGAAAGTTCATCCTTAGACTCTGATATTAATGCTCTTCCCAAAACCCTAATTCAAACTAGGGTTTCCATTAGGAAAGAGGAAGCACTGATGAAAGGAGTAGAAATGAGAAAGGGAAAGGACAAGAAGCAAGTGGTAGAAAATGCAACACCAAGCCCTAGGAAATGAAAGGTTGATAACACTGTTCTTCCTACAATCAAAGAAAAATATAAAAACCCTCCTAAGAAGTCAAAGCCAGTTGGGCCAGCTACTGGTGTACCTCCAAAGAGAATCCCTAGGCTTAGAAAAACATCTAGGGAGGATACAGAAGCCCCAATGGGGCAGGTGAATGTTGAGAAAAAATATATTTTTGAGGAACAAGCAAATATCAGATTGGTAGAGCTCGTTGCCATTGCAGAATAGGTTGGGAATTAGGAACAAGAAAAAATTCCAGAACCCATACAACAAGAACAAGATGAGAATCCAGAGTTCCTGAAGCCATAGCAGGATGAACAACCTGAATCACTGCAACTGGTGTTATTTGAACAACAAGAATTAGTGCAAAAGGAATTTTTTATAGGAACACATAAACCTCCTGATTTTTCATGGAATGACATAGCTATGAAACTATGGAGTGAGATGCAGAGAAAAGAGGAGGAATGGAAAAAGGAAAAGTACAAGCTGTAGAGTGAGATTAAAAAGAAAAACATAAATATTGAAGAAAAGAATGCATAAATTGTTGCCTTGAAGGAAAGGGTAGACAATGTGGTATATTTAATAGCCAAAATGCTGGCATGTAGAACTCCTCCTAGAGTGTATTCCCTACACTTGAAGGAGAAAAATCTTTCCTTTAAGTTATCAAGGATTATTTTAGGTTTGAGTCCTACTCTTGACACTCCACATGAATTTTTCCAGGCTTATTAGTTTTCCCCTCCTGATGTCAAAAATTTGTTATCTGAACTATACCTGCATAATTATGTTTTTTCTGATGATCATGATTGGAATCCCTTGCTATATATTGGAGACCTCCATTTAAGGGCATTTATGTCCTGGATTCAAAATGAAATTAGTTGGGGGCAACAATATATAACTTATAGGGAAAGGGAATTACATACTCCCTTGCCTCTAAGGGCTGAATCTAGTAACCTTGGAGATATTTTTCGGACATGGCACAAAATTATTTACCACCCCAACTACAAGGATAGGATTATGCTTGTTAGAGACGAGACTTACAAGGAATATGAGAAGGTAGCCGAAACCATAGGAAAATCAGTAATGGCATACTTAGCAAAGAGGTGGAACAGTTTACCAAAAGAATTGAAACAAGCTGAACCCCACTCTTTACAAAACTATGCTGCAACATGCAAAAGAGATGACAGGTATATACAAACCGGTAGAAGGAAGCAACAATTTTGGCTTCCATTAACATTTCAGCCACCTACACTATTGTGGCCTGTGCCAGATTACAAGTTTTACCAACTTATGACATAGCTATAGAAAGGGCAAGATGGAATAGACTAGAGAACAAACAAGGATTCTATTGGGATCCTAATTCAGACACTACCGAGATTGATGTGGGATAGTTGGTGATTGGTGACTTTAGGGAATTAACTAGGAAAAAGAATAGTGCTCCTTTTGTTGGAGGACCAACAAAACATTAGGTTTGGGCGAATGATGAGCTCAATTAATGGATCAATTTTGATAGGGTTCATTACATATTTGTTGTTGCTATCATATACTTGACACTTGGTTGTTGATATGTTCCTTAAAACCATAGACCTTGGCATAATTTTATCTCTGTGACTTTAATGACATTATCACGCTATGTGAATTACCTATGTTGAATTTACAAGTGGTTGAATGAATGTTACTAAGGTAATCATAGATATACATTTGTTTGTGCATGCTAATGTTATTGTGTAGGTTTCCACTAAAATGTTTGTGCCTGTTATGTGGGAGAAACTCTTGCCAATTGGCCGGTTTCCAAGAAGTCAAGAAGCTGATCATTAAGAAGTCAAAGGAGGGAAAACTCTCATGGACAAAAATTCCTAATTTGAATAAAAAGAATGTAACTACCTTTTTAATGGTCATATTTGTTGTTGAGAAAATCTAGGGAGTGTGTTGTGCTAGATTCCCATTGAAGCAAGTCTTCTTTGACCAATTTAGCACATGCATAACTTCCTCCATATTTTTCTATGCTTTCAATAAGGGGCATCGTCCTATTTTGATGGAGTCGACTGCCTAGGTAGTTAGGGTTAGTTGGTAGTTTTTCTCTCTATAAATAATGGTTAGATGCTCCTTTTGATGAGGTTGGATATTCTGAGTTTGTATTCATATTTTCTAGTTCTAGTAATGCAGTCATATCACTGAGATGTTGTACTCATGCTTTCAAGAAATACTATGATATTTTGAGTTGCTGCATTTGAGATTAGTTAAAAGGAGACTCACCCAAGGGGCCCCACTTGGTGAGAATTCCACCTATATAGTTTAGAAGTTATTTTCTATTCAGTAGTTAGTTTCAATTTCAGCAATTGTCTATTCCTGCAGCCACTGAAATTCCATTATGTGACTATTCCTGTAGCCAAGGCAGACATAGAAGTTTCCTGTCTGTTTGCTAAGATTACCATTTCTATTTTTCATTTTTAGTCTGGTTGTTAATGCTTAGTGCAGATGTTGATTTATGCTCAGTGTTTATGTTAATTTCCTTCCAACATTGTTTCTTTCCTAGTTTATGGATGATTGCAATGAAGTCCTAGTGCACATACAATGTTGACCCATTTCAAGTTTACATCCCTGCCAGGTTGACAATTGAAACACACCTTCATGATGAGTGAGATAGCTACTTGGTGCAAATGTTCAATCTCTAAGCCACAAATCTAAGGGATTAGTTATTAAACCATTAGAGGAGACCAACATACAGCATGAAATTCTACCCCATTTTTAAAAAAAGCTTCGAAAAAGACCTCTGTATGACCATTTTAAGATAGAGTATAAAAGCAAGAAAATGATAGTGTTCCTATATCAACATAGTGATGCTTTTGCATTATAGTGACACTTTTTTCAATTATGGAAACACTCTTTTTCAATTATGGTGACACTGTAGACGTACAATTTTGATCACTTCCATATGATCAAACGCGTCTCCTTATTCATCCAGTTGCTCATCCCCTCTGTCAATATTAATTAAGCCAATTGTTTAATTAATACCTTGCATCTTGCACAAAGTATTCAATTTAATACATTTCCCCTCTTTCTCCCCTAAATTGAATAAATATGCCCTTTTATTTAATTTAGTCATATTCCCCTTTTAAATTAAAATTTATTTTTTAATTCATCTTTTCTCTCTCATGGTCACATCCTCCAACTTTTGCAAGTTGGTCCTTAATCCATTTTAATTACTTCATCTTCTTCTAATTAACCAGGGTTAGCATATGCACACCCTTAATCATCATTAAGGTCACATCCTCCATAATTTCCCACTTGCCTCTAATCAGTCATTAGCCTATCTAACTGGGTACTTGCACAACCTTAATCATTTGATTAGCCTAACCTAATCCTCATCCTATTTATGGCACATGTCCTTGAGTCAACCTTATTAAAGGCTTTCTCCTTTTGGACAAGGCATCCCCCTTCCCCATGTGAATTTTTAATTCACCTTTTAATCCCCCAAGGCACCTAAAAGGAATTTTTAATTCCTTCACTTCTCCCCACATGTCCTCTATTCATTCTTTATTCTTTCTCTCATCCCCATAGGATATTTGAGGAATTTTTAATTCCTCACATGTCCTCTCACCCACATGGGGACAAGGACCTCCTTTATGAGGAGATCTGTCCAATCCAAGTACTTTGTACCCCTCTCCATGTCATGTCCTTCTCCTTCCACCTCATGTCCACTTCACCTTTTAGGGCTATCTCACATGCCACATGTCAAGATGTGAGGGCTTGTGAGTTCTCAACTCACCTTAGCCCTACATCTTGATATTTGGTGGATTAATCTCAACCGTCCATTTCCCCTAGGATTTCCCAAAAATCCTATAAATACCCCCTCTTTTCTCTCATTTTAGGGAGATCATTTTGTGCTAGCCAAACTCTTGCAGTTTTGTTTCTCAACCAACACTTAGCCATTTTCTTGTTTTCATCCACTTGCATCCATCTTCACATCCTCATCTAGCTTGCATCTTGCCATCCAACATACACATCAAAGATCGAAGGGCCAACCAAAGGATCGACTCAACGCAAGGTATAAAGTTCCATTTTGTGGCTTTGTCTTGTTTTGTTTCCAACTTAGGCTAATCTTGAAGTGTAGGTTGTTTTAAGTTGTTTATTTGCACTCTTTTAACTTGTTGCTTGATTTCTAACGCTCTATTTCGACCTCACATTTCTGGCACGCCCGGCGGGACCCACAAACGGGTCTATTTTCTTCACGTTTGTTGTTTTTTGCATTTTTCAAGGTCCAGGTTGCAGAGTGGCGGATTGGTCCTGACAGAGTGGCGGATTTGTCCAGGGGTGGCGGATTGGGCCTAACAGAGTGGCAGATTTGTCTGGCAGTGGCGGATCTATCCTGCAGTGGCGGACCTGTCTTGACAGAGTGGCAGATTTGTCCTCCGGTGGTGGATCTATCCTGCAGTGGCGGACTGGGCCTAACAGAGTGGCGGATCTGTCCTTGCAGAGTGGCGGCCCTATCCTCCAGAAGGTAAAAAGTTCAAGTTTTTTTGATTATCTTTTAGTAAAATAGGAACATAGTTTAATTAAAGTGTGTCAATAAACCTTGTTTGGCATGTTTGGGAAGGCTATTTGACGTATCCAATCCCCTTGCACCATTTGGCGATCCTGGGTGAAGAGAAATCGTAGCTTTCCAAGTCCTTTTGAGTCGCCCCTTTTCATTTTCCTAGTGGGACCTGCTTGGGGATTTCATCACCCCAAGGGACGATTCCAACCACGCGTACCGGCGGGGTATATAAAGGGGGGAGAGCGAAAGCTGTACCTCAATCCAACCATGTTGTAATTGGCGAAGCATTGAGATCACGTGAAGAGTTGGTCTGAGCCTCTAGTATCTCGCTAAGGTTCCCGACTCACGCTTGTAACGGGTTGGTGTTCACAGTTTGGGCCTCATGTACCGAGTGTATATCGAGGACTCCTTAGAAACCATGTGCATCCTAGAGTAGAAGACTTTGATGACCATACCCGTTTCTACTAATATTAGGGTTGTGCTGCTTGAATTGTCTTTCTTGTGCAAAAACCAGTGATTGTCAGTTTGGCCAAGTCTTTTTATGATTGCTACAATTTTGGTCCTTTGCCTTTGCCATCCATCAAAAAACCAAGCTTAAGCTTATCCTTTTGCAGACTTAACCTTATCCTTTAGCAAACCTGTCCTTGTGCTGTGGCGGACCTGTCCTTGTGCTGTGGCAGATCTGTCCTAATGTAGTGGCAGATTTGTCCTAGTGCAGTGGCGGATCTGTCCTAGTGCAGTGGCGGATTTGTCCTAGTTTAGTGGTGGATTTGTCCTAGTGCAGTGGCGGATTTGTCCTAGTTCAGTGGTGGATTTGTCCTAGTGCAGTGGCAGATTTGTCCTAGTTCAGTGGCAGATTTGTCCCAGTGCAGTGGCGAATTTGTCCTAGTGCAGTGGCGGATTTGTCCCAGTGCAGTGGCGGATATGTCCTAGTGCAGTGGCAGATTTGTCCTAGTGCAGTGGCGGATCTGTCCCAGTTCAGTGGCGGATCTGTCCAAACATAGTGGTCGACCTATCCTTTTACAGTGGCGGACCTGTCCCTTTGACCATCCTATACCATCATTTGGCATTCATTGTCCCTCTGTTTTGAACACCGAAACGATCATTTAGCATCCAAAACAAACATCTGAACGTCCGTTCTGAGCCCCCATCCCTTCGTTCTAAGGGTCATTTGTCCTAAATAGTATTTTGCTTGTTTCGAGAGCCATTCATCTATCTTGAGACACTCCCCATCCGTCCTAAACACGCTTTCATCTCTGATTTCCGTTATTCCATATAAACCCCGTTGGAGTCGTCATCCAAGTTGACCTAGGTATTCATCCCTAATCACAATCATCATAGCTGGCTTAGGATCGCTATCCATCTTAGGTCAGTTATCCTTTTCGACCCAATCAATCCGCTTCTATCTCAAGTTGGATTCAGTGTCGTTATCATACATCCACCTTTTAGTCAATACCTAGTGTTACCAAGGATCCTTCTTAAACTCGGTTGTGGATCTCGGTCGTCATCATATCTATCATCACATCAATCCTAATCATCATATCGATCTAATCCCCACATCATCAAACCTATTCGGATCAAAACCTGAAATCTAGGTTAATCCAACATCTACCGATCAATCCAATCCAATTCCATCAAGCCAATCCACGTCGACCTAATCAATCATCGTCAACTAATCTTTCATCAAAATCAAATCAATCTCTCATCATCAAGGTGTTTCTAATATCTTGATCTACTTCATCATCTTGCATGACCGTTCAGACTCGATCACAAGCAAAGAAAATGGCCGACCAACAAGCCCTGAATGCCCAATTGAACAACCCACAAGATCCCACCAACACAGTCAACATCACGTCAGACCCGAACTATGGTGCTAATATCCCTCACGACCCCCACAACGGTACCTCATCGCAATCCAATGTGGATGGTCAAAACACATCACCACCTGGGGAAGAAAACATGGCCGATCAACCTGAGCTCACATTCGAGGAGCACTTTAGCAACCCAGTTAATGCACAAATGACGGAGCACCTTCTCGAAAGACATGGTGACTGAATCTTGGCTCACTTGATTGAAAAAGGTGTCAAGTTGCCGTCAAGTGTCGACCTGTCCAAGTATGGCACCTCCACATCTAATGTACCCCAAGTTGCACATGACATCCCCAGTAGCTGGCATCAACCTGAGTTCGGCAACGCTGTCCTATATCCCGTTGGCAATCCCACACATCCCACCATCTCAGTCATGGGATCCCCCCAAACTGTTGATCCCAATGATCCTTTTGCCTATGGCATGCCACAAAACATCCCGCAACCGCAACCATTAATGCTACCAGCACCACCCCCCTCGAACCCGCTTCCTGCCAACACTGGGGGCAACCCTTTCACTGCCTTACCCCCACCTCTGGGGGCTACAAATCCTCCACCATCATCATTCCTATCTCAACAGCTGCCCCAATCCAACATCCCTCCTCCATCGTTATTCAACCCACCACCATCTTCCCAATCCAACATCCCTCCTCCATCGTCATTCAACCCGCCACCATCGTCCCAATCCAACATCCCTCCTCCATCATCATTCAATCCTCCACCATCGTCCCAATCCAATATTCCTCCACCATCGTCGTTCATACCTCAACAGCCTCCACAACCGCCCCAATCTAACATCCCTCCACCATCATCATTCATATCCCAACAACCTCCCCAATCCTATGCTCCCACTAGTGCTCAACAACCTCCCTCACACAACATCTCAATCGCACCGCCACCTCAACAAAAATCATTGGTCAGTCCCCTATTTCCAACACAACCATCACAACATCAACCGCAAGGAAATCAACCTCGGCCTTCAGCCCCGACCATATCTTCATTCCTTGCATCCATTTTACGCCCACAAGCGCAACCACAACATAGCGTCCCATCTCGCCCATCACAGCCGCCACCTATGCATCAACAACAATATCAACAACCACCTCATCACTACAACTATTACAACCAGCAACAATATCAACAACAACCCTCCTATGGGGCATCACAACAGTCATATCAACACCCCCAATATCCGCAAGCTAATCAGCAACACTTTCTCCATACTTCCCAACAATACGCCACCCACAACTACCCAACCAATCAATATCCCACCTCACAACAACAACCTTTTTATCAACAAGGTCCCTTGGAATATCAGCAAGAGGTACCACCTCCTCATCCATATGCCCATCTCCAAACATCCTCTCAGAATCCACAATCATCCTACCATCAATACCCGTCCAACACTCCAGCCAATGCAGACATCCTGGAAATCAAAGCCGCACTAAAGGATCTCCAGGCAGGGACTAGCAAGCAATCGTTCAAGTTCGAAGATATATGTCCCTATCCGTATGATCCCTCCATCTCATTGATTCCCTTCCCCAAGCATTTTGAGATGCCAAAATTTGACAAATATAAGGGGAACAAAGATCCTAAGGCCCACCTACGAGAGTTTTACTCCCAGTGTCAAGAAGTGATCCACAATGACAACAATCTCTTGCGTATGTTCCCCCGAAGTCTGGGGAGTGATGCGCTAGGGTGGTTCATGACCCTCGACAAGGGGTCTATAAAATCATTTGCCGACTTGTCAGAAAGGTTTGTCTCCTACTTCTCCTTCAACTTGGAGAAAGATACTGATACCCTAGATCTTCTCAAGGAGAAACAACATGAAGGGGAAACCTTTACTAGCTACCTCCAGAGGTGGCGTGCCCTGGCAAGCCAAATGAAAACTCCTTTGAAAGAAAAGGACATGGTCACCCTCTTCATGGATAATTCCCATCCTGACATGGCTCACAACTTCCGATTACACTATGTCACCACTTGTGTGGAGGTGGTGGAGAAAGGACCCATCCTTGAGCGTGCCCTTGTTGCCAAGGGGCACATCAAAATATATAACCAAGATAGGGAAAGGACATTTAACGACAAGCCACGTTTCTGGAACAAGAACAAGAATGCAGTCAATGATGGTGTCACTGATACTAAACATGTCCAAGTGGCCAATGCATCCTAGAAACAACAACAATCTGTACCTAATGCCATATCCGTACCGCAAGGGACACCTCGTCCTCCCCAATAGTCCAATCAAAATAACCAAGGGAACCCTAAACGCCAATATGCTCAACTAGGAGAACCCTTGAGTGTCGTCTTCAATAAACTGTTGCAGATCAGCTATCCAATCACGTACCCTGTCACCAAGCCACTCGATGAATCCAAACCTAAGCTCGCATGGTTTAGGGAAAATGAATATTGTGAGTTCCACAAAATTAAAGGGCACTCTTTGAATAAGTGTCAGGGTCTGAAAAACTACGTCCAGGATCTCATCGATCGAGGTGACATCAAGGTTGATCCTAACCAAGCTCCGTCATCTAATGCTCAGTTGCAAATTTATCAAAACGCCTTCCCAAACCATAACCAAGGCCGAGCACTTCCAACAGTAATCCTCAAAACAACAGCACAAATAACGTGAGTTACAAGAATGTACCCCTCAATTACGAGGGTATTATTCATTACATTGAGCAGGTAGAACCTCGTATATCCATGATACATGTCAAAGCTAAAGACTCTCAATGTGCTGTTACCACATGACGAGCCCGCATCACCGTTCCTGCAGCCTCTGCACCTGCCCAACCGACTCCTGTAACTTCCCAGTACAATATCCTTGATCACTTGGGAAAGACCCCTGCACATATCTCCATCTTGGATTTACTCAAGTCTTCCCCCGTGTATCAAGAAATCCTTAATAGAGCCCTACAGGAAACCCATGTGCCTAATAATATGGATCCTACACAGTTTCAAGCCTTGGTAGGACACCTAGCTTCATCTCACCAACTACACTTCAGCCACGATGATATGCCCAACATTGATGCTAATCACAATCGCCCCTTACATATTGAAGTTGTAGTCGCTCGGCATAAAATAAAAAGGGTCTTGGTAGATAATGGCTCTGCCCTCAACTTGTGTACTTTAAAATTCATAAAGCAGGTGGGGTATACCCAAGCGGACCTAAGTAACCAGATTATTACAATCAAGGCTTATGACAATGCAGAAAGAAATTCAGAAGGGATCATCAATCTTCCTGTCCAAGTGGGACTGGTAGTTCAGTACATCACCTGCCATGTCCTTGATCTGGACTTACCATATAATCTCCTCCTCGACCGTCCATGGCTCCATGCTATGCAAGCCGTGCCTTCCACCTACCATCAGTGCCTCAAATTCCCAGTCAACGGACAAGAGGTCACCATCTATGCCGATCCCCAACCGTTCGAATATTGCCGCACCCTAGAGACATCATTTACCCATTTGCATTATTGTCCTGGGGTTGAAATGGGGGCATCTCAGTCATCACCCGTTAATCCACCATCCACCGTCATAACCGCTCCATCCTCCACTGATCCTACCGTCACAAAAGTCCAGATCATTGACAAAGGGTGTGGCGAGTATGAACTGCATACTGCTCTTAATGTAGCGACCATGCCACCATCGCCACATGAGTATGGTCAACCTTCTCAGGCTACCCCAAAAGAGGACAAGACTGTCACCTTCCGTGGCAAAAACATCCCTACTACCACTTTTGTATCCCCAAGTATCAAGATAGATGCACCCGAAGAAGACATAAGCCAATGGGTTTACCGAGAAGAGCCTCAGCCGGAAACTCCTCTCAAAGAATACTTCCAAGAAAAGTACCCCTGGCCGACAAAGTTTGTGGAAAAGCATAACTATCAAGGCAGAGGCCTAGGAAAGCAAGAACAAGGGCGGTTACAACCCATTGATACATCTCTACTACCAAAAATGTGGGCATTGGGTATGACAGAAAGCAAAAATGTCCCGAAACATCGTCTAATGCTTCCAATAGTGTAGCTGTGGACAATGGCTCATTAGAAGACATACCCGAGGAAGAATCCATCATACGTGCATACGATGACGTCGATCACGCCGACCTATCCTCCATGTTCGAATGCCTATCCGTCTGCACTATTAGCCTATCCCTTCTCCATCCTGAGCTCATTGATTGGGACCTACGAACTAGCACACCTATCAGTATGTCTGCGGATACCTATGTTAACCTCATGGGATTGGGGGAGGATGAACACTCCAGTCGCAAAAGTAAGAATAAGAAAAATAACAAATGGTCATCTAGTGAAAACCTCCATGAGGCACTTCGTGACCTTGAAAAAGTAAAAATAAAGGACGCATCTGATAGCGAAAACCTCGAAGAGGCGCTAGAAGATGGAGATGTTCATCTCCCCTTATGGGAACTCAACTATCTACCTGATCATCTATTTTGATTGAAGAGACGCAAGAGATTAATTTGGGAACTGCTGAAAATCCTAGGATCACCTATGTAGCCAAGTCACTCTCCGAACAAGAGTTTTCGATCTTTGCACACCTACTCCAGGAGGGAGTTGTTAACTTTGCTTGGTCATACTCGGACATGCCCGGCTTAGATCCCGCCTTGGTGGTTCATCACCTGGACATCTGCCCAGATGCTAAACCTGTCAAGCAAAAACTCCGCAAGATGCATCTGCAAGTCGCGTTGTTAGTCAAGAAGGAATTAGAGAAGTTACTGGAGGCAGGATTTATCAGACCAATTGACTACTCCGAATGGATCTCCAACATAGTGCCAGTAGCTAAACCAAATGGTGACATTCGGATATGTACAGACTTCAGGGATCTCAACAAAGCTTGCCCCAAAGACGACTTCCCCCTACCCAATATTGACATGTTGGTCGACCTAACAGCAGGACATGAGATGTTGTCCCTTATGGATGGCTTCTCCGGGTACAACCAGATTCGAATTGCACCTGAAGACCAACACAAAACCGCCTTCACCACTCCTTGGGGCACTTTCTGCTACAATGTTATGCCCTTCGGTCTCAAAAATGTAGGGGTGACTTATCAGAGGGAAATGACGGTCATCTTCCATGACCTCATACATATCATCATGGAAGACTATGTTGATGACCTATTAGGGAAATCCAGAACACGAGCAGAACATCCTGCCATCCTGAAGAAGATATTTGAGCGGTTAGAGCATTATAAGTTGCGGCTCAATCCAAAAAAATGTGTCTTTGGGGTCACTTCTGGAAAGTTGCTGGGTTTCATAGTCTCTCGCAAGGGCATTGAGGTTGATCCCGCTAAGGTAAAGGCTATCCTAGACATGCCCCCTCCATGCAATCTCAAACAGTTACGAAGCCTTCAGGGAAGAATGCAGTCCATCCGTCGCTTCATTGCCCAACTGGCAGACAAGTGTCAACCATTCACTCATCTTCTAAAAAAGGATTCCACCTTTCGATGGAACCCGCAATGTCAGATGGGATTCGACAAGATTAAGGAATATTTGGCCCATCCACCAATATTGATGCCACCTATTGCCGGCAAGCCCCTCTTGCTCTACATCTCTGCCACTTCAGTCGCATTGGGGGCATTGTTGGCACATCATGATGAGTCGTCAAAAGAAAGGGCAGTCTACTACATCAGTCGGACACTGGTTGGCTACGATCTAAACTACTCTCCCATGGAAAAAGCGTGCCTCGCACTAGTCTTCAGTACACAGAAGCTCCGCCATTACATGCTCAGTCACCCAGTCAAGTTAATCGCCAAGATCGACCCATTGAAGTACCTGTTATCTAGAACCACTCTAACTGGCCGCATGGCTAAGTGGGTCATGCTCCTCAGTGAATTTGACATAGAATACGTGGATCGCAAGGCTATCAAAGGGCAGATAATTGCAGATCAGTTGGCAAAGGCTCCTCTAGTTGACAATCACCCATTGATCACAGAATTCCCTGATGAGGAAGTCTTTTCAATTGAGGAAACCCCCATGTGGACACTATATTTTGACGGATCATATACACATAATGGATCGGGGGCAGGAATTTTATTAGTTACCCCTCAAGGTGACTACATTCCCAAGTCATTTAGGATAGCGTTCCCATGTACCAACAACATGGCCGAATACGAAGCTCTCCTCACCGGCCTCAAAATTGCCAAACAGTGGCACATAACTCAGTTGAAAGTCTTCGGTGATTCCTTGCTAGTCATTAGGCAAGTTAATGATGAGTTTTTGACCAAGGATGATAAGTTGTTACCCTAAAAGTGCATGGTGGATGATTTCAAGAAATACTTCACCTCCATACAATTTGAACAGATTCCCAGGGTACGAAACAAAGCAGCTGATGCGATGGCCACTATCGGCTCCCTCCTGGACATGCCCAAGGATCGAACAGAGTGCGAGTTTCTTGTAGAACAACTATTAATCCCAGCATACGATATCCCTGAGACTGAAATGGTGTGCGAAATTGTGGGTCCCACCTCCCCATGGTACCAAGACATCTATACCTACCTCCGTGATAACACTATACCCCCGGACCTTACCTGTAACCAACACAAATCCTTCATCCATCGCTCTTCTCGATACGTCATCGTCGGAGATATGCTTTATCGTCGTGGGTATGACGTAATCCTCCTTAGATGTCTAAATGAGACCGAAGCCCATACTACATTAACAGAGGTACATGGCGGTGTTTGTGGAGCCCATTCAAATGGTATGGCTTTAGCCAAAAGGATCCTATGGGCTGGATATTATTGGCCTACGTTGGAACATGATGCTTGTGAGTTTGTGAAAAAATGTCTTCCATGCCAACAACACGCAGATTTAATCCATGCTCCAGCACAAGATCTTCAGCCCCTCCTGGCACCATGGCCATTTTCTCAATGGGGTTTCAACTTGATTGGCAAGATTCATCCACCATCATCCGATGGCCATACCTTCATAATCACCACCACTGAGTATTTTACCAAGTGGGTAGAGGCAATGCCCCTCTCACAAATCACCGGCATTCAGATCTCCAAGTTCATCCTTTACCATATTCTCTGCAGATATGGTATCCCATCCACCATCATTTCCGACAACGGCAAACCATTCAAGAACCAAGCCATGAAACACCTATGCGAAACCTTCCATATCCAGCACCATTGGTCAACACCTTATTACCCCCAGGGTAATGGTCAGGCGGAAGCAACCAACAAAACCCTCATTCGAATTCTTAAAAAGGTTGTCAATCACACTGGACGAGATTGGCACCTTCACATTCATCCTGCCCTCTGGGCATATCGCACATCCATCTGCACCCCAACAGGCGCCACTCCCTACTCTCTGGTGTTTGGTGCCGAAGCTGTCTTGCCAATCGAGGTTGAAATACCATCATTGGGAATCTCTCTTAAGAACCTCATCAGCGAAGAGGATGCTTGTGTTGCACGGCTTGCACAGCTAGAGTTACTGGACGAACGCAGAATAAAGGCCTACGATCATCTGCAAGCATATCAAAATCGCCTCAAGCGTAGTTACAACAAGAAGGTTCGTCCTCGCCAATTCCAGGTGGGTGAGCTTTTCCTTAAAGAGAACCAACGTACTCAGCAAGACTGAGACAAGAAAGGAAAATTTGAAGCCAACTAGTTGGGGCCCTATATCATAGCTGCTAAGTATGGATCTGGGGCATACAGGTTGACTACTCTTGAAGGAGACCTCCTGGACAAGCCTATCAATGTCATGCATTTGAAAAAATTCTACACCTAAGTCTGCTCGGTTACCCCACCTAGTCAGAAAAATCAAAAAAATAAAAAAAATAAAAAAAAATAAAAAAAGTCAAAAACAGTCAAGAGAAATAAATTCGTCCTATGGTGAAAACCACCTCTTGGTGGCGCCTTGGATAAGTATGGATGGTGAAAACCTGGTAACAGGCATCATCCATAAAGGGCTTAATCATTATCTACCTGACATCCTAGTTATTTTACGCCTTCATCCGCACCATTGTCCTTACCCATCTCATCCTAGGCTGCTTGGTAAGTATTGAATTGAGCATTGGACGACCCATCTAGCCTATCCCCCATTCCTGAGCTTTTCAGTATCCCACCCTAAGCTTACGTCATTCACATTTGTGTCATCAGGTAGGGTCATCCATCGCGTCGGTCCTCACCTAGGTCCCATCCTGTCATGTTTGCCAGTCGAACTACGTTGCCCCTGCGCTGTCACGTAGGCAAGGTTGATCGTTTGATTCACCCCCGGGGCATTCATCCATCATCATCGGTCACCATTAGTCTTCTTTCCGCTTTATCCATGGTCTTTTCCAGAACTACGAGGGCTCTGCGCTTTCACGTAGGCAAGGCTAATCTATGATCGGCCCCGAGCCCCTAGGTCTGTAGGTTATGTCAGTCTTTTGAGCTTCGTTATCAAGTTGTGCCCACATCTACCGGTTCTTAACAAAAGAAATTCCTTTGCGTTACAAGATCTTGTCCCTCAGTAATATCCCACGCCAACTGGGTCACCTTATTTCACATCCACCTTTGGTCTCAACAGGATGAACCCTTCCTAACAGACCTCCTCAATCACATCCATCACCGTGATCCTATGGCAAAGGACCTATTGTCTTGATTTTGATCTTTTGACGCTTTCGGATTCTATTTATCATTTTGGGTTCCTTCCTATCACTTGTCAAGGTCACCTTGGTCCATCATACCAAGGCGTGCTTTGACCTGCTGAAATGGGGGCATACCTTGATCTTTTGTTTTATCGGTTGTCTTCTCGGTTGTCCCTCGTAAGACCCCCCGAGATCTCTAGGTCTTGTGTTACGCAGGGACAACTTTGTCTGTTTTTGGTTATTACAACACCAGGCCCGACCGAGGTCATCGTGACCTTGGGGTGTTGGGATAACCTTATTGTTTGCTGTGTTTGTTTCATGCGTAGAGTACTCACTCGCCTTGGTCTTCTATATCAAGGTGTTTGGTACCCTACGCTATAGTAAAAATCAATGCTCCAAAGATGGCAAAATCTTATTTTCACTGCATTTCCACCACTTTGCATGCACCCTTCATTTCCATCATAACCACAGCTTATGATTTCGGTTGTGCAAGTACTCTTGTTCTTTGTTCCTCTTGTCGGTCCTCTCCCTCTCAGGATATTAATGGTTGTTTTTGGCAAATGCAATCTTCCATCCGCTTATCGCCTACCCGCATCCTCATAACGGTCGTTATTGACATGTCATTGCATCATAAATCATATAAACATGCATAAATCGCCCATCCACATGTGCATCCATAAATCATACATCATAAATCATATAAACATGCATAAATCGCCCATCCACATGTGCATCCATGAATCATATATCATACATCATATAAACATGCATAAATCGTCCATCCACATGTGCATCATAAATCATACATCATAAATCATATAAACATGCATAAATCGTTCATCCATCAAAAATCATATAAACATGTGCATCCATACATCATAAATCATAAACACGTTTGCATCAATCATCAATCATCCATCCATAAAAACATAAAGCATAAAACATAAGTCATCCATATAAACATGTGTATATATATATGCATGCAGAATCACATCATGAATCATCTCATATAGCTGCATAAAGAAAACATCCTGCATAATGTCAATACAGGCCATCATATAATCAAAATAATACAATGTCGTGATACAATACATCTCCATCATATATCGCATAATAAGGTACAAAATCCAGAGATGTGGATCACATCTGCTCTTTGGCGACATGAACAAACCACCCATCCTGTATCTGCCAAAAATAACCAATGTCCTGCATTTGTCTGTTCTACTGTGAGCTGCCCACATCTGACCTCTGCGGAGAATCGGGTGCTGACCCTTTATGTGCTGGTGTCCCCTGGTACTCGCGGATGGGTGTCCCCTGGTACTCATGGGTGGGTGTCCCCTGATAACCGCCGTATGGAGACGGAGTCCGCCGGTAGTCGCTGAAACCCCTGGTGCGTTTCCCCAGTGACTGGGATGGCCTTGGGGGTAGTGGAGCTTGACTGACGTAGCGTGCTGTGCGCTGCGCTGGGTCTGGAACAACCTGCTCATATACCCCTCTCCAATAGCTAGCCTGCTGCATAAACTCATCCCGCTGCCCTGCTATCAGTCTCGCGGAATTCTGCTCATGCCTATACCGATCTCTGTCTGCACTGATAGCCCGCCTCTCCCGTGCCCAGGCCTCCTGAGCTAGTATCAACTGTCGTATTTTCTCTGAGCCCCTATTCATCTCGGCCTGCATTGCCTGTAACTGTGTGTGCAGCTCCTATACATATGTCCCTACACCTCCCCCCTCAACCAGCACCCCCTGCAACCGAGCCCGTGCTGCATCTCTCTCTCCCTGTAAGGTCTACATCCGTGACTCTGCAACATCCCTCTCCCTTTGTGCAGCCTGTCCCCACGCCATCGCTGCATCTCTGTCCCTCTGCAGAGCCTGCAATCTCAGCTCAGCCGAATCTCGCTCTCGTCGCAAACTAGATGCCTGTGTTGTCACTGTATCTCTCTCTCTGCATAGCGGCTGTGCCTCTGCCTCGGCTATCTGCCTCTCGCTCTGTGCTACCTGAACCTGTGCCTGTAACACATCCCTCCCAGCCTCCAACTCCTCCACCTGTGCCTGTAACACCCCTCTCTCTGCATCCACTATACGCACCCGATCTCTAAGCTTAGCTAGCTCTATCTGCATACTCTCAGCATCCCCTGTCTCCCTACTATGCACCTCTGCCTGCAACCTCTCCACCTCGGCCCGCAGGTCCACGATCTCGTCCCGACTCTCATCCCTCTCCCTCACCAATCTCCACTACTGCTCTGATGCTAGCCTGGCTAGCTCCATGTAGTCTCTCTCGCCCTGAGCAAAGCGGGCCTGCCACCCATCCCTCTCTGCCTCTACTGCAATCCGCTCTGCCCCTGCCTCCTGCACTCGCTGCTCGCTCTATCGCAGCCTCTCCACTGTCTCTCTCAGTACGGCCACTAGATCCTCCCCTGCGGGTGGTGCCGCATCTACTGGTGCTATATCATGCACATCTGAGTCGATCTCCATCTCTCGCGGATGGTATCCCTCACTCTCGGCTGAGTACCCCTCACTCTCCAACTCGTCTAGATCTATCCCCCTTGGAGATCTCT
>VDFB02068937.1:0-18490 GCA_007258455.2 Sequoia sempervirens | reverse complement strand
TGTATCCTTTCTTTTTACTATTTTAGGATCAGAAAGTTCCACAGTGTGGTTTTCACTTAAAGATCAACATGTTACTTTCATGTTGTCCATTTTGCAACTGAAGGATTCAATCGTCTCCCTATAGTATGCCCCTGTGTCTAGCTCTATATCAAAATAAGCTTTATGATTTTCCCATGTTAAATTGTCACAATGTCCCATGAATTCTGATATTGCTTCATTGTTTTCGAATAAATCTAGAATCGATGGTCCTCATTGGTCCTAGTTAATGAGTTGGGAGTATACTAGGCTTATTTCAGCGGTTTGGCCCTTTGGGGTGAAAGATGTTGTGGATATCATGAAGAGAGAATTATTCTAAAATAGGTCAGCAACATCGAGAGGGAAGTTGTCTAAGGTATTATCACACGATGTTGGTAACCAACAGGAAGCCTCAACCCGTTTAGCGAAAGTACCTTTTCCAATAAGGGTAACCTTGGTAGTAGTACATCCTAAGCCAAGATTCTTTGGACGTTTCTCGTGAATCCATGGATTCTAGCAAACTCGTTGTCATTTTGACCCAGCCTTTTCATTTTGTTAAAATTCCCCCATCCTCCTTCATTAGTCAGAACTCCTTATTTTCATCTTCCATGGGAAGACGGGAATAGGTCACTATCATCTTGATATAGTAGTTTAGAGACATCCTCCTCACTTACATCTTCTTTGTTCAAATCCCCCCACTTGGTGAAGGTGGTAGATGCCATTGTTAATGTTTCAACCACTTTGTTGATAGGTGCAAGTTTTCCATGAGATTTGGGAGAAAGAGGTAGCTCTCCCAACATAAAAGTGTCCTTCGCTAGTTTATAATCTCCTCAACCATCATCTTGGATTACTGCTTTGATGTCAGGAATGTTTTGCACAATGGGATTTTTTATTTTTGAGGTAGATGTAAGGGATGATGGGTCAACAAATGAGGGGGATGGTGTAGGCCCTTCATCATTTTTAGGGATTTGGGGTATTTTGTAAAACTTGGCCTCAAGGTTCTTGTAGTAGTAAAAAGGCTCAAGATCTCCATGGATGGTAACTTCTCTGTCCTCAAAAGGAAACTTCACACATGGATGATAGGTTGAAGCTACAGCCTTAGGGGTACAAATCCGCGCCAGCCTAAGCAATATAAGCCGTGAGGTAGGGATAAAAGCGCTAACACTCCTGGTGCATGTAATTTTGCAATGATCGGGTCCCACTTGGATGTGGGCAAGTGTGATGATGCTCATGGTATACTTGCTCTTGATCATTAAGTATGCTCTAATGGTTGTACTTTTACTTCTGGAATATCATCCCATGAATAACCCAAATTTTGACCAAACCTAAGGGTGCAAATATTCAGACCAGCACCTCCATCTACTAATACTCTTTTAACCTTGTTCTTATGAAAAATGACCTCAAGGTGCAAGACTCGATTATGAGATGGTTGCGATGGTAGGTCTTGTTCTAAGAAGGTGAGAAGATGAGGGATAGTGATATGACCTACCATAGCTTGAAACTACTTTGTATCCATATCCTTAGGGATGGATGATATAGATAAAGCTTTCTCTAAGATTTCCCTATGCACAGGGGATAGCCTCAATAGTTCCAAGATAGAGATTTGTGCGGGGGTCTTCTTAAGTTGATCTAGAAGACTATATTTTCTAGGGTTTGATGTTGGAAAAGTAGGTTGTGCCCTAGGTTAAGATGAAAATCCTTGAATGGTGACCTTTCCACATCGTGTGGTGACTCCACAATATGTATTAGGTCCTTTGATGGTGACAATAGTGATGAAATTGTCATAGGAAGTGACTACATTGGAATAGACATGTTGCACATTATTGTAAGTCTTTCATTTTCCATTGTCATTCCCTTTGATATGATTTTGCATGGGGTTCTTGTATATCTTGAGATCCTAGTTACCGGCTAGTACCTCAACAGATATGTCTCCATTTTTTATAAGATCTTAGATAACATTTTTGAGCCTCATACAGTTTGATGTTTTATGTCCTTTGATTTTGTGAAAGTCACAAAGATCTTTCTTGTTGTACCACGGTGGTTTATCCTATGGTTCTTGGTAGTTTTCAAAATCGAGAAGTGTTATCAAGTTTGAATCTACCAATTTCTTCATGATGGCTTCAATAGGTTTCGACAACTATGTGTATTTACATTTTGGATAGTTGTTCCTGTTAGGGGTTCATCGTTGTTGCATTTTAGTGTTATTGACCGTATTATTTTGTGGTGATTAGGTTTGTTGTATGGTTGGTTGAGCGTTATTCATTTGATTGTTGTTTGGTCTAGGAGCACTTAGGACCACCTTAGCATCTACCACGCTATCATTCATTACATTCTTGTTCTTAGCCTAGACACGCAACTTATCATTTGAGCCAGTTAACAAGCGGTTGTCTTTGTATGCTTGGGTATTTCCCTGTGAGAGTAGAGTGCACTCGATGTTGAGAGCTCTAGGGACAAGCTCATCATAGGTGGTAATGCACTACATTTTCAAGTGGAAGGATAGATCGGGATTGAAATTCGCTATGATGATTCCCACTTGTCATTCATCGGGAATGGGCCACTTGCTTTTACTAGATCTTTGCCTCCATCATTGTAATAAATTGGTGAAAGATTATCCTTTTTTTTGCTTGAGAGTATACAAATCTTCTAAGCTCACATCTATGTCAAGATTAAAGGAGAAGTGATATATGAATTCATCGGTGATTTCTTGGAAAAAATTTATACCTAGAGGCAATTGAGAAAACCAATCGATAGTTGAGCCCATCAAGCTTCATGGAAAGAGGTGCATAAAATAAGAATCATTGTAAGCAACCTCCATACACATGACGTTAAATTCCTTGATATGATCCACAAGATTTCCTCTCCCTTTGTGTTTATCGAATTTGGGGACCTCAAAACTGGGAGGGAATGGTACCATTACGAGGTTCAATTGAATGGATATGAACATAGGTTTTGTTGTGTATAGGAATTCTTTGTTTTACCCATTTGGATGTCTTGCATTTGTTGCATTAATGCCTTGAGTTGTGATACCATATCATCTTGCAGGTGAACGAACATATGTTGTGTATTGTGGGATGGTGGATGGATTGTATGTGATATTTTTATATGATGGGGTATTGTATGGTGATTATGGTGGTGTAGGATGTTGTGAAGGTGATTGTGGTGGAGGCGTATATGTTCCCAATGTGTTCGTATTGACGATGTTCTATTGAGGGTTATAGTATAAACCCTATTATTGTTGTTGTGTGATCACTTGTTGTTGTTGGGCATATTGTTGGGCTAACAAGGCTTGTTGCTATTGTTGGGCCATGAGGGTTTCTTGTTTGGCTTGTTGTTGTTGTGCTACTAAGGCTGCTTGGTGTGGTTGGTGTAGTTGTTGTTTTTGTTGACCCACTAGGGCTTGTTGTTGTTATTGTGTTGTTAAGGCTACTTGGTGGGCTTGATGTTTTTGTTGTGTTAAGGTTGCTTGTTGATCTTGCCATTGTTATTGTGCTACTAAGGCTACTTGTTAGGCTTTTTGTCATTGTTGTGCTACTAAGGCTACTTCTTGTTGTTATTGTTGTTGTTATGTTGCTAGGGCTGCTTTTTGGGCTTGTTGTTGTTGCATAGCTTGATGATAAGCCTATTGTGCTTGATATAAATCTAGGGCATGTGCTTGCAATGTTGGATCATTTGGTTGTTGGGACATCTATGATGGGTTTTGGGTGTTTATGGTTTGAGTGGGTTGTGGGTTGTTTACGAGAGGTTGGGGGTTCCCTTGGTTTAACATTCCTTACAAAATGGTGGATTGGGATGGAGGAATGTAAGTTTGAGGTTCCACTTGATTTTGAATGATGTAGGGGACCAAAGGTAATGATGACAATGGTGCCATTTGGTATTGCAATGGAAATGGCACACTCAGACCTTGTAATTGATTAAAAGGGTTCCCTTGTGGTACTTAAGGTGGGACCAAGGTATTACCTTGGTTGATGAGATTCGTAACCAAGGTGTTTTGATTTGGGTTGATGATGGATGGAATGGATGTGTTTTGTGAAACCAATGGTATGAATGAACCAATGGGGTGGTTGGATAAATATGTCCCTATTTTCGTTAAGGGTTGATTTTGCATAAGGGTGTTGACATTCCCTTGTTGATTCATTTGAGAAACTTGGTCTATACTACCTTGCATGACATTAGGCACACTTGGAGTACTTGTGGGGATGGATGATGATGGTTGTGCTTGATATGTCAAGGTCATCATGGAGTGATAGAGCGTAAGTGGTTTATGTGGATATAGGGGGTGTTCGAGAATGAGAGGAGCACCAAATGTAGGTGTCCAAGTGGTGTTTTGGGGTGGGTTGGTGTTTAAAGTACCCACAAGTGTGTTACTTGTCAAACGAATAGTATGACCAAAGTCTTTAGCAAGGCTAGTTGCAAGACTAGGAGTTTTTGTTTGACTTAGATTAGTGATGGAGTTGATTGAATGGTGGATGAAGTCAAGCTTTGTGTAAAAACTTGTGCTAAAAAAGATGGAGGGATTGAAGTTATTTTCTCTGTGTCTTGAAATTCTTTCTTATACTCAATGATTTCTTCTTTAGTGAGCTCAAATGGATTGTTTGTAATGCCTTCTACCTCATATGGTCTCTCTAGTTTTTGTGAGGGGGTAGAATGACCTCTAGGATCAAATTATTGAGGGTTGGTATCACTTGTGGTAGATGTGACTTTGGTTTTCTCCATGATTCTCTTATGTTATGATCTTGTTGTTACCATAAATTGTGGGTCACCTATGGGAGAGTTGTGTTGGGATTTGTAATGTTTAAACTCTCTAGTTGACTCAAATTTAGGTAAGAGGGACCCTCTAAGTCATTTTGGAGAATTGATGTGAGTGGGAAATGAAAAGGTGAATGATGTGGGAAGTGATCTTTGCAAATGTTTTGGGACAACACTTTTGACTATAGGTTTGATGTTTGATGTTTGGATAAAGGATGTTAATGAACATGTGAATCTTTAAGGTAGAATTGTACCTTCAAGATAAAATTGTCCAAAAATGATAACTAACTTAACTAAATGCATGGGAAAGGATTCATTTCACATATAAAGTAGTTAGATTAGGGGATGGGTTTGATTGATGTCTTAGTCAAAAAGTGTTGGTGCGTCCAAAAGTTCATAAAGTTTGGTGAAATGGAATGTGAAATATGATGAAGGGTGGATGACATGTTTTGACCCAAAATGTTAACCTAGAGTGAACCTTTGTGTTACAAGACCAAGGTGTTGAGAAAAATGCTTTACCTCTAAAGTGTAACTTGAAACCCAAAAGATCAATGTTGATTTAAATGATAGGGACCATTTGGACATAGAAATCTGGGTCACCCAACAAAGGGCAAGAATAAAAATTTCTTATCAAGTTGTCCCGATTGTGGTAAAGCTTTAAGGCCCATTTTTTAATAAACTTTAAATTATGGTGTTTACATTTGAAATGGTGGAATGTGGACCTTCTTTTAGGAACTTTGATTTTGTGGGAGATCATGAAGATAAGGACAAGATCATAAAAAAAAGAGGATATCTATTGCCATGCGGGAGGTGGTAATATAGGCCTTTCGGCCACAATATCGACTTTTTCCTCTTGTTTGTCTAAGATGTTTGTTGCATTTCTCCACTAGATTGGTGTGGATTGGTGTTTTTTTTGTTTCAAAAGTGAAGCTCCTTAAACTATTGATTATATCTATTTGTTCTCCTTTAATTAGTTCAAAGTTTGGTTGTATGATAGCGAGCGTAAGGTTTGGTTGTTCAATCGGAGCAATCAGATGCCAAATGGTCATGTGTGGGGTTCAATTTGTCAATTTATCTTGCTTAAATGAGTTTCTTTTTACCACAAAAACTTTTCCTCTTTAAGTTTCAAACTAAATTTCTATGTCAAAAACATCATTTGTTTCACAAGGCCCATTATGTGAAAGTCATGAAGTTAGAGCCATAGTTACCTATGTTAACTTTGGGAAGTATGTATTGAGATGTAAGTTAAGATATTTAGAACTCTCTAAGGATATAAAATCCTTAGGACAAGCATCAATATCAAGGCTTTTCAAAGGGTATCCATGCTTAAACCAAAGGGTTTGAAATTTAGAGAAAGATTGTTGATGTTTGTTTGCAATTGTTTTGGAACCAAGCAAGTGTTTAACTGACCCACAAGCATTTATAATCCTAGTTCGAGTAGGTACATATTTCTTAGTAGGCTCACCATCATCCCCTAAGAGATGATTAATCTGTGAAGATGGAATGGAAAAATAGGCTATGTCAAGGAAATGTAACGTCTTGACATGCCAAGCAAAGGATTCCCTTCCCCATTTGCTTTATTTCCTCAACCAAAAATCGAACATGGTAAGTAACTTCTTGGAACAGTGCTATTCCAATGCACTACCTTAAAATACATTTTGAAATTGGACTTGGTTAGCCACTACAAACAATATTTTTAATGACCATATTCAAGATAAACCGGTGCTATACATGTAGCGATTCACTCAATTAAGAGGCCTCCTAACCCTTAAAAACATCTAAGGGTTTTAACGTATCACATGGATACTAAGGGAGACATTTGTCGATATAGGACAACAACACCAGTTGGTTAATGACTTTAGTCACAAACAATTATTTATATAGCAGACCAAAATGAAAGACCGCTTCGGTTGTTCCCTCTCACAAGTTGGTAGGCAGGCCCTCTAAAGGTAACACAATTTGTGAAGCTTAAAATGCTTTTCGTCACCCAAGATTTTCCAAAAGGCACAAGGGGAGAGGATAGGCTCTTCCAAGAAGAAAAGTATACTTGTGTGTTTCTCTTCACCCAAGATCACACAAAGTGCAAGAGGAGAGGATACACACAACAAGCACACATAAGCAAATCAGACACGCATTCATTTTAACTTTTAACAAGCATAATGAGTTTGTTTTAAGAACCAAATTAAGTGCTTAGATTATTTTGTTCAATTTTAAACCTGATATTGTAAAATGAGGATATGAGGGTTCAATTTTAACCAATTTTGAATGTTTATATTAAACCTAAAAGGAAATCTATTTTATCCCAAATGTGAAATAAAAGCATCAGTAAATGGGTTTATAATTGCTCCATAAGTGTAAACACCGCTACAATCAGAGTAAAACAAATGAAGATAGGCTGTCTTTCCTTAATTTCAAATTGTATTGCCCAAACCTCAAGAAAACCAGTTAGCCTAAAAAATAAAAACCAAAAGTCAGTGACATGTTAGCAATCAGATAAAATCAAAATTCAAGTTCTATTTTGTTTACCAATAAATAGAAACTCTAAAATCAATTGCATCATTGAGTTTCCATCATATGCGTCACTATATCGCAGGTGCATCACTATATTGAAAAATTGGATGCGTCGCTCTGCAGTAAATAGTGACATCAATTCTCCCCATCGTCCCCATAGTACTAGAGGGCATGTCACGCCAGTGCCACCAGTCACGTGAAATTTTTTTACCATACATACTGTAGTTTATAGGGGGATGGATACCTGACCGATTCCTACAGTCTAAAAAAAAAAGTGACATCAATAGCATCGCCATAATAAAATTCATGATGCGATGAAAAATAAGTTTAGCATCGCTATTTTAATTAGCAGTGACGAAATTTAATAGGGCGTCGCTAAATTAATTGTCATTGTTTTCAAACCCAAGTGTGTCATTGTATAGCAACGTGTACAAGGTGTATCGTTGATTTTTCTCAAGGTACATCGTTGTACCTACAGACACAAGAAAATGGAAATCTAACAAGAAATTTGTCAGATTCGATTAGTAGAGCCCTCCTTCTAGCACCAAAATGTGACCAATGACATAGTATAGGTTAACTACACCGGATCTATACGGATTCGAAACATATTTAAACCACTAAGCATCAATCCCAATAAGATCATTCAATGTACACAAAGCAAAGAAGCCATTAAAACTATCATTCTCAAACATGAAAGCTCGGTAAACATATACTCTAAGACATTGAAACTTATCCTATTGGAGGAGTGGTGTCCCATTGATGTGGAATGGCAACCCTTTCCCAATCCCTTGGATAATATGAGCATTTCCAATCAATTGAAACTGATGAAAAAGATGAACGAAAGCATGATTAAAGCTAGATTAACATGATAAAAGTTGAGATGATCGGTGTAAATGTATGCAAAGCTATTCTATTTGTATGCAAGATTGAAAGATGTAAACCCTAGATTCCAAAATATACTAAATGAGTGCAACTAAGTTATGATGGAAGCCATTAATGGATGCTCTAAGCTACTATGATCAAAATTTAAACTAAAAAATACTAAATATGTGCTAAATGTGGATGCAAATGAGAGTGATTTTAACAGCATAAGTTTACTCTTAAAAGATGGATCCCTATTCAATAGATGCAAGGTCTATTTATAGAATAGGAAAAAAGAAACTAATGGTCAACATTAAAAGAATCGATCAATGGAAAGAATGGAAGGAAGATGGAGGCATGGATCATGGATTCCCATCAAGGGTTGAAAATGCAAGTTGATATTTAATCAAGGGCTCACAATCATGCAAAGAAGCACACTTTCAAAACTTGTTCAAGAAATTTGTTGAAAGTTTGTTATAAGGAAGATTATTCCTTTTTTCAAATGAGTGAAGAGGGAAAAAACATTCTATGAGAATATTCCCCTTTTGGAGGAATGTGCAAAGGAGGAATATTCTCAAGGAATATTCCCTTGAAAGTGAGAGAGTTAGAATTAATTAGTAATTTGGTAATTAAAAAAAAGTTTCCATTATGCAAATTAGAGGAATTTAGGATATTCATTAAATAATTAAATTATTTAATCAAAAGAGATCAAAATGACATTTAATTGAATAATTAAGATTATTTAATTTAAATGAGAGGACTTAGGGTGTTAAGATTAAATAATTTGATTTATCCAATTTAACAGGATGAAAGGTTAGCACGAAAGGGGTAGGAATTAACCTAATTAGATTAATTAGATTAATAGATGAAAATGATGTGATTAATTAAATAGCTAGGTTAATTTAATTAATTAAGTGAAAAGAGGATGGGTTTTTAGGATGAAACTGTGTTAGTATATTAGATTCGAGTGTGTGATATCATTTAGGAAATTTTAAAGTGTCTATAGGTATAAAATAAAAATAAAAGTAAAGAGCACTAGGATGAAGTATGTAGAAAAATATTCATTTCAAGGCCTTTGCACAAGATATAGCCCTTTAAAGGTCTTAAAATGACAATTGCACAATAAAACCTATGAGAAAAAATAATTTCTAGAAACTATAGCATCTAATCAAAAAAATAATCATAAAAATATAAAGAGCACAAAATTCTACCTCGTTTTAAAAATATATCCCAAAAAATACCTACATGTGATTGAGAATGAGCCTCCCAAAGTTGTACTTCAAGTCTGATAACTTCAATGGATGAGGATCTTTCCTCTTGTTAATTTCCTAGTAGAAATGTTGGTTGGTAGATTCCTAGTGATGTTGTTAGTAGAGGCGATGGATAGGTAGGGCATAAGCCATTAGAGAGGGGTAGGGTGATGGGTTGGTGAAGGTGGCATAGGTGGGGAAATTAGGTTACAAAAATGCCATAGAGGGGTGACTTTGGGTGACACTTGGATAGTTCCCATTACAAGTAGGGTCAACTTGGGCCCTAAAATGGGGCCAACTAGCCCAAGACCCTAAGGCCCGTGACCTAAAATAATGGGCCATGAGAAGTTTGTTTAGGATTTTGTAATTATTTTTTTGAACACTTCTAAAGAAATACTTGCGTAGTTTTTGATGGGGTTGGTTATTAGTATCTTTTTGTTGCTTTCAATATACTTTCGAGACACTTTATATATGTTTCTAAAGTACCTTTTAGACAATACTTCCATGTTATGTTATCCTTTCATGCATACTTTGCAACCTTGAACCTAGTTTATGGATATTGAATATGCTGATAATATTCATAGCAATTGTATTATTTAAATATGAGAATGTATGCATATGAATAGAATTTTGTGATTTAATTATGAAGGTTAGTTGTATATGTATGTTGTATGGATTAATCTTTCAGCAGCTCAACACAAGGTAACAAGAATAGAGTATTTGTAGCAAGAACCAAAGCAACGAAACAAGGGACCATTGAAGTTCAAACCGCCTAAAGTGCAGGAAGTTGTGGAGCTGGACATGAACCATCATGGAGGAATAAATACTGAAGGAGGATACTTGTTCTAGAACTTTGAACATTTTCCTATGTGTTTCACATGCAAGTTGTTTCATTTAAGTTCTTTGTTGAATAGGTCTTTTCTTCTTTTTTAGTTAGAATAAATAAACCAATCTTAATTTCATATCCTTATATCTAGGAGTGGGATTAATGGTTGTAGTTAGATAGTAGTTTGAATAAGTCTCTCCCCATTTTTGTATAAAGTTAGGGGATCAGTTCGTAGCAATGTTAGTTGGTTGTTACAAGTTATCAAGCAATTAGTCATTTTCCAGTTTTAAGTTATCCAAAAACATGTTAAAATGCCATTATTGAATAAAATCTAAGAATGATTATGTTTGAATATCTAGTGATATGCAATGAATGGATTTTTATGTTACATGGATGCGTAAGATTCCAAGTTAGTTATGGTTCTTATTTAAGTGAGATAGTCCCCTAAGTTGGCCACTCGAGGTATTGCCTTTCACTTCATTTATTTACTTATTTATTTATGCATTCCTACTAATAACATTTTTATTATTTCATAAATACATTGCAAGTAAAGTTGAATAGTTCTTATGGTTGATTACATTAGTTTTTGTTCATGAACAATCATCTAAATAGTGAATCTTAACACTCCCAAGGTTAGATTTGATTGCTTTGTTATTCTGAATAAGTTTTAGATTGATTTTGTACTTACTTATTATTAGTAGTCACCTGCAGCCTATGCTACAGGTACCTGTAGCCATTAGATTTTGTAACTACTTGTACTGTTTTTGCAATTCTGTAAGGTTCCAGTAGAGTAGAATAGTCTGAATAAGTTTGCATAGGATAATTTAGTTGAACATGAGTCTGTGAAGGCACATATAGTGTAGTACCATCATAAGCACCTTGGTTGATGATTTAATGTAATCCTAACAATGTGAAGTGGACTCTTCAGCCAGTTAACCCTCTGAATTGAGTAGATTTTACGAAGTTTACAAACACATTAGTTTTGCCTCTACAATTGTATGGTATGGTGGTATAGCATACCTAGGTAAAAATTTGCCTCAAAATATCCTATGCTAGATTTCATCAATTTTACAATTGATTTATATGTTTAGACACCTTTTGGATGTGATAACACTATTTTTTTGGCCTCAAAATACTCCCAAAAAAGTTGTTTTTCTAGGACCATGTTTAAACTCTCTATTCCAAACAAGCTTCTTGAACTTCAGTTTTAGCAAAAATAAAGCCAAACCAAATTTTCTCAAGCCTCTCAAATACAATGGAACAACAAATGTTGCCCAAATTATCAAAAAATTGCAAACACCCAAAGTGCACAAAAACAAGTATAAAATCCCAAAGTTGTTATTTTCCCATCAAACTTTTTTGATTCTCTAGAGCAATCAAAGATGCAAGAATAGAGCATACTAAGCTTTAAGGAATCAGTATAAAAAAAGACTATCCCAATCAGTATAAAAAAAGATTAGCCCCCAAATATTTGAAGTTGAAAACTAAAATATCCATCCTAGCACAACAAGCTTTGGTTATATATTAATTTTTTAAGTAAAAAGAAGCTACCCAAAACATACTGCAAAAATAGATCGAATGAAATTATTCTAGCATTCATACGAAATCAAAATAGTAGAATGTAGTTAATTACCATGAGAGAAAATCAAGAAGTGGGATAGTATTACAAGAGCTCACAAAATCATATGTTGAATAACAAGTTAGGGGAGTGGATATATGTAGGAAATGCAAGCTCGACAAAACAACCAATAAAAAAAGTAACCTTGACTACCAAAAAATAGGTGGGATTTATACTTGTGAAAGATTCCATCTATCATTATTATGACACACTCACTACAACTAAGCAATCTAAGCTAAATGTATAGGAAAATACATAATATGCAACTAAGGAAAATAAAAAACCTACATCAACACATCTGCAAGCAATTGTGTACAATAACTTACACATACTATCTTGCTTGCATGCTAAAGACATTGAACAACATAGTCTTTGCATACATTGTTAAAAAATACTAGACAACTTTCCTACATTACCACATGTATAATATGAACATATAGAAGATAACTCCACAATCATATACATGTTTTAGGTTTTTTAAATACAAGCGACTTTTACAATAAACTAGGATAATACAATCCAAGACATCATTTATTATTTGGAAAATATTTATGTTAATCATGATTATGAATTGTTCAAATATGTTCTATAGTTGCAAGTAATGTAGAATAATTATAAATCAAATTATGATGATGATAATGTCCCAATGGCTATTGAGAAATTGCAAGAGGTGAAATTTTCATATACAAATTAAGGTCATTAGTGCAATAGATAGTTGTAATGTAGGTTGTTACATTAAAGCCATCAGATGAATGGGAAAACATAATGGTGACCGTGTTTTTTCCACCTCTAAAATTAGTTAAATGCCTAGACATGTGCTAAAGTAGCATGCTATTGGTTATTATTAATTAGTTTTTTGGTTTGTCATTATTAAATAAGCATTAATAACATATGATTGCAATTTGTTTGGATACTTTGAAGTAAATATTAAGCTTATTGCATTGGAGAGATGATTATAAGAAAATATATGGGGTTGGTGGATCATAACTTTAGCATTTTTTTTTACTTCTCATTTAGCAATAGTCCCTTCACATAGAAGGAAAGATCCCATGGAAGCATTTAATCAAATGACTATTGTAGATACATTCCCTGTTATGTATTGCATAGTATTATAAACAATGATGCCATGTTGGTGTGAATATGGTGTTTTACCTAATTAGTTCACCTAGTAGGTCCTATTCACATGTTAAGTTTACTTAGGTCCTAGGAATCTTTATAGAAGCATTAGTTGGCATTAGGCCTTATCTTATCTTAAGTCATTTACTTCTTGTATCCTAGGTAATTTAATTTTTGTTATCTCATGATATAGGATTAATGCACTTGTCATGATCTTGTCTAATCCTATGTCTCACCTTGCTATATAACCAAGGGGTTCTCATTTGTGCATCAATCCAATTGTAATCTATCATTTGCATTCTTTGATAGAATAACATTATTCTTTCATAGCTGATATCTCTTGTACTTTTATAGAAGTTACTAGATTTTGCGTGGCTACAACCTTTAGCTAAATATTGCATGGTATAGAGCATTTTATACCAACTCTTACATGGTATCAAAGCATGTGGGATTTCTCCTTGATAGTCTTAATCGAGAGATCTAAGTTGCAAATCTTGGTGGATCTTGAAAAGTTGAGTATGCTCTTCTCTTGCACTAAATGATGATTTGGAGAATTAAAAAAAACTTAAAAGAAATACCAGATTTGGGTGTTTCCTCTTTGTGGATATATATTGTAGCTTCATTTTGGAGCTTGTTAGTGCCCATCTGAGCTCACCATTGAGTTTAGAGGGTCCAATAAAATCAAATTTTCCTTTTGTTTCATCGAAATTAGACATTTGAGGCAAGATCTATGAGGGTTTGAAGAGGAAGGTTCATTCGGATCTAGCAAGTAGTTGTCATTTCAAAGCATTTTGGGTCAAACGTGACCTTTCCATCACACTTAAAAGGCCTAGAACCCCCTATTTTCATAATAATGCTTTATTTTTATGATAATTTTTTTTGGTGATTTTTTATTTTTATGCAACTATCTTAAATTTGAGGGCCAAACGATCATCATCAAGAATTGTCTTAGATTTGAAAGTCAAATTCTTGTAAAAAATACTATCTTAAATTTGACAATCAAATGTTTGTCTTAAATTTGACAACCAAATGAGTGTTAACAAGTCACTCGAATTTTCCCCCCTCTCCATCAACAATTTTGAATTTATAGTTTGACTTCAAACAACCATAACTCAGTCATTTGACCTTCTTTTTTTGAGAACTTTTTTTAATTTGGGGTATAATTTTGTGCTCTTCATAGTGGTGCAATTTATTTTTGATTTTGGTGTTTGTATTTTCTATAAATTTTAGATTCTCACAAGTGTTGTCAATTCATTCTCATTTTGAGAACTTTTGGGGCTCCATTATTGCTCCTATGATAACATTTTTTTGTTCACTTTTTTAAAAGTGTATAATTTTTCATGTATTTTGCAATGGTTTGATCAAACTAGTCTCATTCCATGTAAGCATTATACTTTGAGTTTATGGAAAAATTTGGCATATGTAAGCACTAAGATCAAGTCCACTTCATTGTTTTTTGCAAGTGGTACTTGTAATCGCTTCGATCATAAAGTGTTAGATCATATATTATTAGGGGGGTTCTTGATTGAGTAATTTGGGGGGCCATAATCTTGTGGTAGTTGATTGCTTTATTTTGCTTGTTATGTGTTCATGTAATGGAGAAATCTCAAATTGAACTCCTAAATCCATATAATTATGCTTCATGGAGAAAATAAGTATGGAATTATCTCATGGGAAAGAGTTATATAGGCCATCTAAAATAAACCATTTCTCAACCTACTAATGCTAAAGAATTGGAAAAATGAGAGATTGATCATGGTCAAACACTTGGATGCATATTTTCATTAGTCTCTTTTGATTTACAATTTCATACTGAATCATGCAAAACACCTAAGGAGGCTTGGGATACTTTTGAAAACTTATATGGTAAAATTGATAAGATTAGGGGATATCAGATTGACAATAATTTGTCAAATTTTGATCTAAAATGTTTTGACCATATCCAAGACTACATCTCCAAGATTAAGCAACTAAGAACATAGTTAAAAGATTGCAATATTGAAAATGAGGATTTACACTTGATTCTCAATGTGTTATCCAAGCTTGTGTTGGAGTTATCGCAGACACCAGAGGGGGGTGAATCAGTGTCTAAACTTTTTTCAACTTCGACCAAGACTTTTAATTCTGATATCCTTTCTATCAACAACAGAGAAGAGTAATCACTTTGAAAGCATTTATGAAAAGGGGTAAAGAAAGATATGACAACATCAACTCAGTCCATTAGACAACTTATGCCAATATGATTTGAGAGAGATATCTTGCATTTTCCAAAACAATTGTGACTGACCATGTTTAACAATCAAAGCATGATGACAGTACAGGTGCAACTCATAAGACTGTGTAAGTGAAGACCAACATTATTGAAACACTTCTTAAACAACTGATTTGAATGCAGCTTTATAAGACATTGTAACAACAGTGCAACAGAATGACACAAGAAAGGTATTGAGACAACAAACACCTTTAGCAAATTATTACAATTCTTGAGCTATGAATCAAATGAGAACTTTTATGCTTCCTTTTGAATTAGACTCTTCAACAATGACTTGTGCAAGACATTTCAAACTAAATATTTGTAGAGATGAAGGAACTAACATTCAACAATGTTCAGACTGATAAAAACTATCACAATCAAGAATCATTATGACATCAAAACAAAGAGACCATAAGACAAAGAATTTGCTGAGTGGAAAACCCTCTTGGGTAGAAAAAACACTCCTAAACTGCCTCACTGGCTTAACTTCAAAAACCACTACTTACAATTCCTTACAGGCTAATTTTTGAGCACCAACTCAAGGAGCACCAACCCCTCATTTAGAGATATCAATCTCAAGGAGCACCAACCCCTCAAATTATATTTTTGAACAATAATAATATCTCATAGGATCTCTATTTTTAGTTAAGCTCATAAAACTCAGTTTTCTCATCTACCTAATACCCTAAGAATCCAACTATTGAATCCTTAAAATATTACATAGAGAAGAATTACAACTTTGCTCTGCGTCATGTTTTTCAATTTTTGTATTACAGAGCATTTTCAATACATTTCTTGATACAGCCAGTAACAATATCTTAGAATGACAACCAGATGACTCACAGTGTTCACAACACTATTTTTACATATCTTTTCAATTATGTCTATCAAAAGATTCTTCAAAGAATTCGCGGTCAAAGAGGAATCTGAAACCCCATTTGTTGTTTTTGAATGTGTGCCAGAGAATCAATGATATGTAACGGTTGATTAGCAAGCTATAAATAAACTTTGACAGGGTTATATTAATGCCTTTTATTCAAACTACAAGAGTTTTACACGAAAACCCAAATCAAGAGCAATAATCTTCATAATAGTTACTAATTTTAGAATACCCAAATGCTCAAACATTTATTTATGAATACCCATAAGCTGAAACTATAATTTCTGCAATGAATGAAGAGATTTCCAATTGAAAATGACAATTTTTTCAAAAAACACGACTACCCAGCAACCAAAAGCCATAAACCCTCAATGCAAGAACAAATAGAAATGGTATACCATTTGGGCATCAATTATTTCCTCAATAACTAAAATATATTAACTTTTGACACAAAAAAATGCTTATGCCTTTTTAGATTTGAGCAAGAGAAACAATGATAACCATTTGCTAAATATAGACACCAAATGATGAAAATGATACATGTTCGTGCAACAAGAATAATAAATAAATACTAGAGATTTGATGCCACTCACAATAGCTATCAAAGTTTGTGACTCCCATCGACTTCCCTTGAAAGAAAAAAATTGACACAATATTTTTCATGCACAAAGAAAACCATATGCTGGCCGAGTTTTCATGATGAGCTGATTTCAAAAACTTTAGCAAGTCGACAAAGAGAGAGAGAGCCTAAAAAAAGAATTTGTAGATCACAATGTCTTCATGGCGATGGCTAAGGTTTTGCACTCAGCCAAAAAGAAAATAAAAAAAGACGATTTTCCCTAATATTTCCTTTTACAAAGTCATTCGATGACTTTTCAAAAGAGCATAATGAAGTTTGAAGTCCGTAGTCAAAAGACATAATAATCAACTCAAAAGATTGCTAGGTTCATTGTCCAAAGGAAGCTGACCAAATAATTTCCTCTAAATCATGCTATCAACACATGTTGAATATTAATCAAGCTAGCCAAAGTAAAATGCCAATGAATATTGCTAAGAGAAACTCGTTAGGGTCAAGTCGATGCCAACCAAAAAATTCTGACATGAAGGCTTTTCACAAAGTTGACCACTATAAAACCATCAAGTGGAGCTTTCAAAATAATTTGCACCAAGTAACTTTTGATTGAATCAAAGATTCTCACAAGGGTCAAGACAAAGCCATGTCATTTTCAAATGACCTTTAAAGTAATGCAAATAATCATTAAGCTTGAGTCAAAATATGACTTTAAACAAAGTCATTTATCAAGACAAGCTCACCCAAGTCAATTACCTTTGAGCCAATTTTCCATAAAAATTACTTTAATCAAATGTGACTTTTACAAAGTCATATGAATTGTAAAAACATATCTCATGAAGAACCCATATTACTAACCAAGGCCAAGTGAAAGCTGCGAATGGTGATTCCTCCATAAAGAGTAACATGAAACTTATGCCAAGATTAAATTGAATATGAAAGCATTGATGTTTCAAATGAAACAATAAACAAACTGTCTAAAATGAAGTAGAGTATCAAAGTGTTGAACCAAATATGTGCCATGATCATCAACAATATACCAACTCAAATAGTACTTAGTAAACCATGAAATATTATACCTGAATGAGTGAAGACCAAGATCATAATTCTAAAACTAAAAAGAGCCCAAAAACTAAAAACCAATACCATAATCCAATTTCTTAGACAAGTAAGATAACTTGTATCTGCATGAAGCTCAAACTTATCAGTACAACAAGATATGAATGAAAACCAAATCTGAATGAAACCCAGAGCCATAAAACTATCCACTGAATTCCAAGACCAATAAGCCATATAATCAAATTTGTCATTAAATTTGTACCATGATAAAGCATGAAACTCCAATCTAAGACTATCACCAAAGGGAACCAACTGAAAGTGATTTTGACATCAAGGAAAAACCATTTGAACACAACTCGAAATCCGCAACAACTTAACCTAAGTATTTAGTGTTTGTTTCTAGCTTTCATACCCATCAAATTTCTATGGAAGCATCATATGTTGATCCTAAGTTTGATGACTTTGTGAATCTCCTAATCCAAGAGGAAGATAAGTTAATTCATATTGGTTCAATAAGTCTTCTAAACCAAGCATTAGTGGCTAGTGAGCCTAAGGTACAAAAAATAATTAAGAATGTAGTACCCCTCCATTTTGCTTGTGATTTATGTTAGCATGTTTTTACATTGATAGACTTTGGTACCTTGTTTTGTATATTTTGATCGCTGACTTTTGAGCGGCAGTGGATTCATTTTGTGTTATGATAAACATTGTATGGTGATAATTAATTTCTAACATGCTTTGTAATAGTGTAGATATTTCCTTCATATGTTATTGCTATATATA
>VDFB02068936.1:22104-33797 GCA_007258455.2 Sequoia sempervirens | reverse complement strand
TACATTGGAAGTCTTCTAGAGGCTTGGGAATTATGCTGTTGGCTAAATTGTTGAGTTTGACCTTTGAAATGGTTGATCCTATTCTCGCTTGTGTTATTGTGGGTCTCTAGCCATGCAATACTTGTTTGTTGATATAGTTGTGTATTGAGAGTGAGATGGTCCATACCTTTCTCGGGATTTATACTTTATGGTTTTCATTTTGTGTGCATGATGGCTATACCTTGTTGATGTTATTGGATCTCCTATCTGCTAATAGGGAGAGTGGCTCTCAATGGGGGTCGGTGCACAAAGTGGCACCAAGGTAATCCATGTGGGAGTTTCTTAACTCAGTGATAGCTTAAAATGAATTAGAGGGTTGGGTAGTCTACACAATAATCAAGATAAGTGAATTCCTTGCCCATGCTTGTAGTGCTTGTTTAGGTTAAGGATGGGTTGAGAAGGCCTGGTTGGCAAGACCAAATTCCTTGTCATTACAAAAGGAAGATTGGTTCGACATGTGTCACCCTATGGGGCCGGAGGCTAGTGAGAGATTGGCAAGGTAACCATAGATGGGGGTATGTGGCTAGCGATAGATTGTCAGGGTAACCCATGTTAGGACTATGCGATGACACTCTTCCCTCTGAAAACTAGTATTCCCTTGCTTGTTTGTTCTTTTCTCTTGGTATGTGATGTCATCTGGAATAAATGTACTTTCTTTTTTGGTGTTATTGTTGTTGCAATGTTAGTTGTTCTCTTTTTAGCCTTGTTATGTCAGTTTGTGGTCACTGTGTTGCTGTTGTGGGATCTTGTTGCTATCTCCTAGCTCACAGGGGGTGGACCTTTGGGTTCCACATGGTTGGGTGGAATGTGCCTTGTACTCCATTGGGTTTCCCTTGCTATTGTTCGTGTTTGTGGTGAATGCTCTTGATGATGTGGACTACTGCTCTTGTTCTAGCTCGAGTGGATTATCTTTCATGTACTTTTATTGAAACTAAATTCAATTGTATCATGTATTGTAACTCTGATGCATATTCTTCCCAATTGATCTTAGGAAGCATTGTTGTATAATTTGTAAAGTTGTAATTAATTGTTGAACTCTCTCTTCTGTAATGGATAATGTAAATGCTATATCTTACATGTATGTTAGTTAATTGTAACGATCATGAATTTTTCTATAATAATATGATATGAATGATTCTTATTGGCTGATCATTTAATGTGATGGATTAAATGCATTTCATACTGTTAGATGAATCTTGTTTAATGAGATGACAGTAATGATTTATTATTCTTATTAGTTTGGTTAATTGGATTCTAGTACCATAGTCATGGAACCTTAGAGGACCTAGGTTAGAATATAAGTTATTGTACCTATCGCAATCCTAGTGTGTTGCACTTCAAAAAAAATTGTTCCAATTTTATGTGTTGTAGCGTGTTGTCCTCTAGGGTTCTATGGTAGGGCGTTACACCAAGGGCCATCTTATGAGGAAGAGACTTGGCACCATCCATCACCTAATTTCCAAATTATAATATGTTCACTTTGACTTCTCTACAAAGGAATTCCCTAACAATGAATCATTTTGCTAAGAATTTCACAAATAATGAGTTTCCCCCTCCTTTTATCCATTCTCCCAATTTTTCCTATGCTATCCAAATGCTACTAAATTTCCTAATTAGGGAAATTAAGGTGAGATTCAATCTATGCTTCCCCAAGCTTTCTTGTAGAAAGGATATTTTGATCTCTAGGGTTAGATCTTGAATGTATTTCTCTTTCTAGTGCCTTCCATTAGAATGTTGAGAGATTTTTCTTTGACAAAGATTGTCTTTTAGGAATTTATGTTGTTTCCATTCTAAAATTTTTATATTTTAATTTTGATTTCCCTGTCAATCACGCATTGCCATGTTCACTTGATCATTATCTCAAAAACAATCACAAAAATGTGGGATTTTGTGCTTGACAAATTACCCCATCACTACTTTTAGGAAGCATCTTTGTTCTCTACTTCTACCCCATGAAAGGGAAGAAATATCTAAAAGCTCTAGCTTTTTTTTTGAATGGACTCCTCCCTCAAGTCTCACAGCCAATGGACTAGCAAGCATCACAACTAGTTTTCCTACTAAGCCTTGATTCCCCTATGTTCACTCTCTTCTCCACTCTCACCTCCTCAAAATCTTGGTCTTCCCATATCCTACTATTATTTTCAACCTTACTTTACTACCAAGAACATATGGCACTCTAGTTCAAAGAAGAAAGATCAAATGCATAACATAGATGTGCAATAAATTTTTTTTAATCCCACCAAGTAGTGCTATTAATTATATAATAGAAGTAGACATGTTTTCTTTGTATGAAAATTCCATGTCATTCCATAACTTATGATAAAATAAATTCACAATAAAATAACATACAACAATAAGATATCTTCACAATAGTTTATTTAGGAATTTGTCTCTTAAAAATTCACGATTGGAGTTTTTACAACCCTTACAAAAAATAAGGTCATGTTGCTATGAAATTCCTACCAAATAATGGTAGGATGATTATGTACTTGCATTTTGAATATGTATTTGATATTTAACAAGAAGAACAAAGTATTTTTATTATCAAAATTGAATGGAAAGCTATTAATATATAAGTTTTAATAACTATTTAGATTTTAAAACTATCTTCTAATTTAACAAACCATAACCATTTATTCACTAAATGTGGTATAATGTAAACTACAAGAAAACCTAATTTTTTTTCCAAAATACAAAATAAAACATAAGTAAAATTTAATTATTTATTTTCCTATGTCTATAATTGGGAGGCATGTAGTTCTAGAACTTGATAGAAATTGATAGCTTTATTGTTAGAGTTGGGTTGTTCGAGAATATAGATAGATAAAGGATTACAATTATTAAAAATAAACTTTCTAAACTCTAGTTGATAGACGATTTAGAGGTAGAAAACAATGTGTTATTTAGTTGATAGATGAGTTACGATGACATTGTGATTTAGAGGTAGGTCACTAATAGCTTGTGATCAATAGACTCTCACAAGTTTAATCTATAGAAGCAGGTGATCCCACAATATTGGTTTAAAATTCCATTCATGAAGAAAAATTACAAAAATGCTCTAAAGATTTTGTTTTTGGTTTTTAGGGGTTTGCTCAAAGGGGGGGTTCACATGAACCCAAAAAGGGGTTCACTCGAACCCCACCTTCAAGTGAACCCCTTAGTGATGTCATCCCCTTTTTGGAACATTTTTCTTAATGAAAACAAAGGAAAATGTAAAAAAAAGGGGGGTTTGAGCAAACTCCCCTTCACTTGAAGGGGTCCAAGGGGTTTGCTCGAAACCCCATTTTTCCCTTCTCCCTCTCCTCTAGCAATTTTCTATAATTTTTTTCCTTTCTGAGCTTGGGTTGAAGATGAAAATGGAATCAACTTCATAGACCCAACTAGATGATAGCAGTCCTTGGAATGAGCTATCCATCAAATATAATTTTAATATATTTTGGTTTTATTATGTATTTTTTTAGTTTAATTAAACATAGGTTTTTCACCAAAAATCAAGATCTTTGTTCTGAACATGTGAAAAAATAGTAAATTATCAAAAAAGAATTTTGAAAAATATCTATGCACTAGATATTGATGTCCTTCATCGAACCAAAAAAAAAAGAATTTTTAATACATACAAAAAAATTGTGTTAGCAAGTAAACCTATGTCTAAATTGTAAGTGGTTTGACTTCATAAATTAATTAAGAAAAAAATATTCAATAAAACACTATGAAACCAATTGCATGCAGTAGATATCATAGTTATGAATCTAAATTAGAAAAAAATAGAATTTTATCCTTCATAGAAAAAAATTTCTGTTAGCCAATAAATGTCACTCTTTAAAAATGGTGTTTACAATTAAAAATTAGTTTTCAAAAGATATGGAAAAAAAAATGCAATTTTATTCTAAAAATGTTAAAAAATATATATTTAGAATCTATAGACAAAATGTCACAAATCACTAGTTTTTGTTGTGCCCTCAGCACACACGCCCCGTTGGGAACGTGGACCCTCTTTTCTTTTGCCTTGTCGGGTCTGTCGGGGTCGCCTCATTTTGCGTGCCCCTCCTTTTTGACATTTTGCATGGTCGGTATTACCCTAAAGTTTCATCCTAAGATCGACCGTGGTCCCCCCCCTTTAAATTTTGGTGCCCTCCGGGGCCTTGTGGGTTCCTTAGGCCGTTCGGGCTTTGGGGCGGCCTTGGGCCCCTCCGGGCCCGAGCCTCTGGGGTTCCCTTATCGGGTTTCCCCTTTTCATTTGCCGCCCCGGCGGCGTTTCCCGGGCATCTTTCCGCCCTTCGAAACCCGCCCCACCGTTTTCCGTTCATTGTCCTTGTGGGTTTCCCGGCCGGTCTCTGCTCCTTCGGGCCTCGGTCCAAGTCCGAGTCCGAACTTCCGTCTCAAGATCGCCGTCCGCGACGGCGATCCTCCATCGGCCGCCCGTCCCTAAGGCTCCCGGGTCTTGTTCGCCGCCGCCGTCGCCGAAGTGCAAAATCAAATGGCGGCGAACTCCTTGCGGCCGCCCGCCCTTCGGTCCCTGGGGTGTTGTTTGCCGCCACCGTCCAAACGAAGTACGAAAGTTCCTTCGGCGGCGAACTGTTCACCGCGCCCCACCCTCCGGGCCCCGATCCTTCCGTCGCCGCCGTAGTCCGTGGTCACCTTAAATATTTGCGGCGGCCGTTGTTGCATAGCCTCCCGCCCGCCGGGTCCCGAAGCCCTCGTCGTCGCCGCCGACTCGAATTTGAATCTCACCGACTTTTGGCGCAGACATACGAGGCATTAAATGCAGCATTAATGACCGATGGGGTATATAAACCGAGGCCCGCCACTATCATTTTAACTTGCGAATTTTAGCGGATTGGAGCAGCGACCGAATTGGAGCCCACTACAAACTGCACCATCGCGGTTATCGACCCCAGCATCGTTCCGTCAACTCTGCCGGTGCATCCCATCATCGTCCCGCTTAGCGAGTTGGAGGTAGGCCATCCTCATTCGCTCTCCCATTATTTTTGATCATTTTGAGGATTTAAATGAATTGAGCAACCAAATTAAGTTGCATAAAATGAATACTCTCTGCGTTGCGCCCCAAACCCATATCCTTAGATTTTCCGCCGCCCTGTCGGAATCGCCATTTTCGTCTCCCGGGACTTGTCCGTGTCGCGGGTGTTCTTCGCACAGGGCGAAGAACGCCGCCGGGCCCGAGACCCTCCGTCACCATCAAGATCCGAGCCATGAACCCCGCCGGCGGAGGTCAGCCCTTCCAGGCCCGGGCCTCTGGGTTTCCTGTCGCGGGCTGCCGCCTTGAATTTTCCCCCATTTTAAGCATGAAGGTCTTCCGGCTATCCCCTGTTTTTGCGTCCCCGGACCCTTCGGGCCCAGCCGTCTGGAGTTCCGTCCCCGGAACTCCGTGACGGTTCCCCCGCTGCTCACGGCGGAACCCTACCGGCTTCCCGACCTTCGGACTCTGGGATGTCCTTCGCCGCCGCCGTCGCCCTAGCTTTGTTGAGATCACGGCGGCCTCCTCCGCGGATCCTTCCGGTCGCCGGGTTCCGGTCTCCCCGACGCCGCCGCTGCTCAAATCATCGTAGAATCCTCGCGGCGGCCGTCATGACCTGTCTTTCTGACCGCGGGCCCTGTGGTCCCTTTCGCCGCCGCCGTTTTGACCAGAGCAAACATCTTGCAGCGGCCGTCGGGGCGCGTCGGCCCGCCTTCTGGGTCCCTGTCCATCCTTCGCCGCCGTTGTCGCTCGTGCGTTCATGGGGTTCCCCGGCGGCCGTCCACCAACAGCGCCCCATGTCTCGCACCCCGGTTGCCTCTTCGCCGTCACAACCTATTCATTTGCAGCGGCCGGTGTCTCCCGTCTTTCCGATCTCCGGATCTCGGTTCCCCTGTCGCCCCCGCTGTGCAAATCATCGACAAGTAAGTGTTGTGGCCTATCCCTCATGCCGTCCCATCTTTCGAGCTCTGGTAGTCTGCTCGCCGCCGCCATTTGAAACGATCAAAATTACACGGCAGCCGTCAGCTAGCAGCCTCCCTGCCTCCGGGTCCCGGTGCCCCAGATGCCGTCTGGTATAAAACTGTTAAAGTAAACCTGTTTTCGGCTGACCTTTGCCTTCCCGGGTTCCGGCTTCCGGGCTTCCGCCACCGGGCTTCCGCCGATGGACTTCTGCCCGATGCCCGCCGCCGCCGGCTCCCTTCGCCTGGCTGCCTTCCGGCCTTAAACCCCCGGAGCTCCCCAAATCGATCCAAATCAAGTCCAATCGATAATCTGACCTCGACCCACGTCTTAAATCAGGCCATTCTTCATCATGGGTCTCTTAGAACATTAAAATCTGACCGACGGGGGTCTCCGGAAACTTTTGGGTGTGTTTTCCCTTCCTGGCAGCATTCCTGCTAGGGAAGTCCGGCCCTCCAGGCCCGGATTGCTCATTTGCCCTAAAGTGAAATCAATATTGTTAGAGAATTAAATTTATGATGCATTTGAATGGTTGGTTATATAATATGTTCGCAATACGGACTAGCATTAACGTTTTCAGTGTTTTCTTGTGCTAACTTCGCCCTTTGCCTACAGGATATATGGAATCGGCCGCAGGATCTTCAGGGGCCTCTACCGAAAAGGACAAGGGTAAGAAATCCGGAAGGGCTGCCCGTGGGAGAGATGACAAAGACCAAATAAAGTTCCAATTTCAGGGTGAACCGCTCCAGTCAAAGGTTTCGACTGATTGGAAAGAGATCTCGGACACCAACATAGGCCAGGTGGACATAGACGAGTTCACCCAGAGGGTCAAGGTCAACCCTAAGACAAAGAATGCACGATTGATATGCCAAAGCGGAATCGCTAAAGCTGCTGGCTTCCCACCGTCTCTAATAGCACCTGAGCTGGTAATGGCTTGCCGAAAAGCTTATCAGATAGATACCCGGGCAATCGTAGACAAAGAAGGGAATATCCTTGCCGACATGTCTCCGGAAGGAATTAGAAAAACATTCCAGATTCTGACATTCCCACATATGCAAGTCCCCACTTTGGAGCAGTGTCAGGCGGCATGGGATGCCAATCCATTGAACGTCAAGAAGTCAATCAACGTTTACTGGTTGAAGGAGAAGCGGGGCAGCGCTGCAAAAGTTCCCCAAGAGCTGTTCCGTAGCGATTTTCAAGAGGACTATTACGACTTGGTGACTATGCTAAGCAGAGTCATGGGCCTCCCAGTAGCCGCCTACTTCCAAGAGTGGATGGCTTACTACATTGAGCAGATCATACGAGGAAATGAAGATGTGGAAACCAAGATCTCGTTAGACTGGGGGAGTATCATCAGCAACTGCTTCCACGAGCAGTTCGTGAATGTCAAGAAAAGCAACAAGTTCTATATGACCTCATACCTGGTGTACTCATTGGCGGATCAGAGGCAATATAGTGGGCTCTTCATGGTGCCGAATGGAGATCACAAACGAGGGCTTAAGCCTTTTGACCGGAACCCTCAGCTACAATACTACTACTTCAAAAAGGAGTACCGTCGGATCAATGATGCCTTTATAGGCCATATTATCAGATTGATAGCCGGGGACTTCGAGAGAAGGGTATCTCACAGCGCCAGGGCACTCCTGAAGGAGTATGCCTTCTTATACATTCAGTTCCCTAAGTTTACTTACATCCGTGCCCAAGGATTCACGGAACGACCGAACAAGCTACCCAGAAATGCAAATGATAGGATTATTCTCCTGGAGCTTTCCCGGCAGCTCCAACATATTCAGGCAGTCTTCAGCCAGAAGCACGTAGCAAGGATCCCTTATCCCATGATCCTCGGCCAGGGCCAATATCGACTGCAAACGTCTCAATGCACCGGCAACTCAGAAAAGGAACTCAAGGAATACAACTTTGAATGGTACAAGGCCCGCCCACGAATGGACCCCCACGGCCACGTCAGGAAGGCGCTGGGGCTAGCATACACCCACCTGTACCATGTTGAAGATTTTTGGACAGATTGTAGAGATGATAAAGAGGTCCGCCAGAGACACTACATGCGAATGACAGTGCAATTTTTAAGGAGAGTGCAACTGTTTCCGATGCCAGACCAGCTTGAGGAAGATGAATCCACACTGGTGCACCCGAGGTACCCTGCGGTTGCCGACCTGGCGATCCCCTCCATCGACTGGGATGAACAAGAGGTCGAGGACCTGGATACCATCACCCAGCCTATCATAGCTTGCACTAAGGAGTGGGTTGATGGACAGGTGGCACAACTAGAGCAACAGGGGGTGGCTCTAACATACGAGGCACTCAAAAGCGGGCCGAGCGCCACGGAGGACATTGCTGCCTCCCCATCAGCTGGTGAGACTTCCAAGTCTCCCCCCATCACCAGGTCCTAGAAGAGGAAAGAAGCAGAAACGACACAGTCCGAGGGCCCCAAAGAACGAGCAACAAAGGATACGGGAGGCTCATCTCCCAAGAAGCTTAAAAGGACAGTGGTCACAACAGAGGCGCAGCCTCCATTGCTCCTTCCTCCCCCAACTGGTGTGTTGCCCCCCTCTCAGGCCGCAGCCGCCTCATCCCCACAAGCGGTGGACATTTTTGTACACCTTGCCTCTTCGCCCTCGGCCGGATCTATAGTCAATATTGACTCTTCCTCGAGCATGACTACTTCCCCTTCCTCTGCTGCTGCCATGTCACCCATCACCTCACTACGTCTGGCAACAATACCATCGCCTGTTCCCCTTTCTAGTGTGCCTGAGGCTATTACACGGCACCTACAGAGTCTTCCCCCGAGCTCTCGCAACTTTTAATGGACCCCGCTCTCCAGGCTGCCCTCGCCCAAGCCCTCGCAACAACTCAGCCATCGCAACCGCCGACAGGTCCGCCGGCCATGGAGTCCACCATGCAGATTTCCAAGGAGATGGAGGAGCTGGAGCAGGAGGCTTCAAAGCCTATGGAGGAGGAGGTCGATGACTATTACGAGCAACCCGAGCACAAGCAGAGAACCATTGACGAGGTTGCTTATGAGGAAGAAGAGACGGGCTCCTCCGAGGGTGGGGATGGAGAGGATGGCTCAGGCGCCAGGAGAATTATTCAGATTTCTGATGAGGATGTTGAAAAAGAAGCGGAACCGTCACCACGTAGTAAAGAGGGGTAGCCCGAAAAGGATATCACTAAGGCAGAGACCCACATTGTAAGGAGTCCTGAACCCGAGGCTACTAAGAAGAGGAAAGAAGAAGAGGCAGCAAAAGGACAGGATCTAACTCAGATACTGACCACCAAGGCACCCATCAAAAGCCTCGTGTTCTATCAAGACTCTGACGAAAAGGAGGATGCTGCTAGGGAAGAGGAAGAGCTTGAAAAGGAAAAGGAGGCAGAAGTCTTGCCCCTGACTGGGACGGGTGAAGGCAGCCATGATACACCCAAGGACCAATCCGCCATGTCCAACTGGCTAGAAAAGCAACTTGAAAAAACTACTCCTGTCCTGAGCGACTCGAGGTCAAGATTGGAGGCCATCTTGGCTTGATCTCTAGCCACAACGAAGAAGGAGAAGAAGCCTAAGGTCCGTTCTAGGATAACCATGGACGCTTCTGGCTCCCGGGCTGCACAAGTAGCAACACCAACTATTGGCCAAGATGGAGTAAGTTACAGTATCTCCACGATTGACCTAGGGACAGCCACCAGGGAATAGAAGGTCAGACATCTGGAGGAGTCAGTGGCTACGGTGGTGCATCTGATTAAGCAGGATAAGACCACCAAAGACGAATTAAAGGCGCAGGTTGCTGCCCTAACTGACTACATCCATCAGTGGTCTTCAATAGACGACCTTCCCACTACCTCCACGGTCGTGCCACAGCTACTCTCCAAGGAGCAGATAGATAAGCTAGAGAGGAGGAAAAACTTAGAAAAGACCACGGAGGACTGGTTCCAGCAGGTTGCGAAGGTCCGAAACGTAGGGATCGGCTTGGCTGTGCAGATAGCCAACAGGTTCCTAGACTTGATTCAGTCCTTGGAAGGCACGAGGAAGCTCTGCACCAACTTCCCTGCGATCTACGACTCTGCCTTCCCGAAGGTTGAGGCCATCCTTCGAATGCCAGAAAGCACGTGGGAAGAAAAGCTAGAACTGAGGAAGGAAGATCACTAGTTGGTGGACATATGGCGCAGGGACCTCATCAATCAAAGGGAGAGGATGGAGCAGATCCAGAGCAGGGTGGATCCAGATATTGCATGGATCAAGGAGATTCGAGCAGAATGCACCGAGTACCTCAAGTTGATGACGGGCCATGATATGCCCACGGTGCAATTAGATGCGGAAAAGGTCAGGTCATATTTTGAAGAACGGATGAAGGACGGGACTGCCAGAGATATCACAATGGACTTCTTGAGTTTTGCTGCCCGTGCCTTCGATAGATGAGAGCTCTTCAGAGATCAGGGCTCAAAGTATGACGAGGATTGGAAACGGCTGGAAGAGAATGCCAAAGAATGGAGCTACCAGGCGTTGAGATGTGAAATCCTCGATATAGACAAGCTCCAGGCCGTGATCCTCAAGCATATTGAACACGCAGCCTCCGAGGAGCAACCAGACAGCCCAGTCGAGGAAGAAGACTTCCCAGAAGAGTAGCTACAGCCAAAGAAACAACAATTAGCTATAGGACGAAAATGCAAATAGTGTTATCCACTAGATGACAAAATAGGGAAAAGACAAAAGATGTTTTTTAATTGTAAATCTATTTAGGGGTAGGTGAAACCCTAATTTGTAATGAATCGTGGCCACACAATGGAAATGAATCTTGGCCATTCATTTGGTTTTTTGGAAACTATAAATAGAGCACTCCCCTCATTTGCAAAAGAGAGAGTTGAGTTGTTGTAAAGACATGCTGTTGAAATATATGAGAAATAGCATTGACTTGGTGCATTTCCTTGTTTTCTCTCATGTTAATTGATTCATTTCTCCAATCTTAGATGTTTAACTTAGATCTCTTTGCTGTTTAGTTAGTTGTTCATGTTATTTGGATAATCTTAGGAATGCTGTTGGTTGTTCATGAAAATTCATGTTTTGTTGATAATCCCTTAGTCCATACTTTTTGCTGTTTGCTGAAGGTAGATAGCTTTGCAAAGTTAGCCTGGACCTCATTTAAGCTGCCTCAAACACTTATCTTTAGTTCATGCATGTATGTGGTGGATGAAGGATAAAAATCTGCAGCCCTTAGAAGATTGCACGATTCCCATGATACTGTGAAATCCCTGGTTAAGTGGGATATTGTTTTGAAGGAATTGTCCATTGCAGGGACTCCATTATTACTATTCGCAGCAAGCTTTAGGCTTAGGAACTTTCCTTCCCCTTCGCTCTTTTTTCACTTTCTTTAGAAACTGAACAACACCAAGGTTCATTACACTTTATAAAGCCAAATCTAACGATTAGATGGAGATTGAGACTGCTATTTGAACCTACAGCCAAGACATAACTACTTTCATGCTAAAAACTCTTTTTTCGAAGATCCAACTTCATGCTTTGTGCCCATACTTTGTGTTTCTGTAAGGCCGCCTTGTGATTCCAGCAAATCACATCAAACTACTGAGGTATCTTAGCATTGTCATGACCTGACACTCGAGAGACCTTGGGATAGTGTTCTACAATTCGATTGTGGGAGATTGTCTTTCAAGAGAGATAGTGCATCTACGCACTGCCTGTGTTGAGAAGTGCATA